>JAMZAV010009499.1:0-25422 GCA_024449915.1 Sweltsa coloradensis | reverse complement strand
ATTTTTTGTTTTTTTACTTTTTTGTTTTGTTTGCTCTTTACCGAGAAAACGGCATATGCGATCTTAATGAAAATTGGAGGGGACCTTCGAAATCTCTGAACTTAGACTTGCTACGTTTTTGGGTAGGTACAATCGAAGAAAATTAATATTTCTCATGAATATCGTACTTTTACGATTTTTTTATATTTTAAGTGCGATATTTTCGTGACATTTGAGCCGATTCTGACCAAACGGGTGGGGCTACAACGTTCATATTTTATATGGACATTAAGGTAATGGTGATGTATTGCTATCTGAAAGAAAAAGTTGAAAAAGTTAGCCAGAATCCATAGAATAAAGGTTTTAATATGAGTTTTTTTTTAGGTTTATTAATAAGAATCATAGAAATAGAAACTTGACAACAATCACCTACAACGCATTCAAAAAGAACGTGCAATGGAAAAGTGGTCCTACGCAAACTAAAAACTTACAAAAAAGCTCATCCATCAACACGGCTGGACTTGAGCATTTTCTTAGGGATAAAATAATATTTAAGAATTTTTTTAATAGGCTGATAGTGATGGATCAACCTTTAAGAACAATTATTGTAATGTGTATAAGAAGATTTACCTTAGGGATGGGATAGTGTACACGTGTAAACGTGTACACGTTTTCATGCGATTACACGTTTACTGTTTTTACGAAAATAATAAACGTGGGTGCGTGTCCCTATGCGTGTGCGGCCGGGCGGGCCGGCCTTGCCTCACGAGAGAGGAGCGAGCCTGTCTTGATAGCTCTGTCTTCCCGACTGACGCGGCGCACGCGCACTGCGCATAAGGCGTATAGTGAGACAAAGTGCTATCTCTACAGCTCTCCATGTAGGTCGGACTGACGCTTCGCGTCTTGCATCATCACAAGGAACTCGGGACCTGCGCAGAGACGTACTTACCAGACTCGATCGCTACCAGCTGACGCGTGAATAGGCGCTACACCAATAAAATAGATCGCGTACTGTAAATCATTTTTTTTTTTTTTTTAGCAAGTGGCAAACATAACAATGTGTACGTGTACACGTGTACACGCGCTGACAGCCAAGAGTGTGCACGTTTAGGAAAGTACACGCATTGCCCATCCCTAATTACCTTGTGTGGTAACAGCAACAGAACTGCAATACTTGCATTTTTATCTTGTACATTTTCACATCACAGCTGTTATTAGATCTTGAAAAGTAAAATTATCTTATATTTATTTATTTAATATTTTACATTTCAAAGCTTGCATTGTTGTATCACTCATAACCTAGTTGATCAAAGAGTTCAGATTGGTTTGAAAACTCAAAATGATTTATCTTAAACTCTTATCTTATCAAGAGATAAAGAGCATACAATGTGGATAACACAATGGTATGTGTAGGTCTAGAAGTTTAAGTTGAAGGTAATACTAATACTGTACTAATAACTGATTATTTATTAGGGACCCTGAGAAATAGCAAATAAAAAATCTTCAATTTCAGTACTGTATATAAATTCAAGGTAATGGCATCATTTTGTCATAAAAATAGGACTGCAATCACTACCCTTCAGCAAAATGAACACGTATTACACCTAAAAAAAAATTTAGACCACATAAAGTTAACTTAGGGCCTAGTTGGAATTAACAAGGCGTGTTCGATAATAATATTTTTTACTGTCATGTTGCCAACTATATGTTACAACTATAGGTTCGTTCGCCTGTACTGCACTTTCTGCACGAATCTGAACTACAGCACTTTTCACCGTTCGCCTGTAGTCGTGCAAGAAGATGGTCGCCGTTCGTCTGAGAAGTGCAGACTGAACTAGTGCAGTTAGTTCATGAACTTTTGCACGCTCTCTGGAGGCGGTGCAATAGTACAGTGCAGCAGTTTAGCGCCAAAAATTGAAAAGGTGGAACCAAAGATAGCTAATTTTTTTTTTCGGGATCAAAGTAATTACTTTTTGAGTGCGAAGGTGTATAATAGTACGTTTAATAGACACGTTTTAAAGAAAACAAAGCCTAGGGCCTAGTCCGAGAGGGCCTGGCACAGCCTGATGTGCTGTGCTAGGCCTAGGCCCCTAACATAACCTTTAAGTAAGGTAGGTAGTGTTCTTCACAAGGTTAATTACTAATTAATATGCCTGCAAAAACCGTTCTAAGCCTAGAGTAGGCCCCTAAGTGAAGGATAAACTTGAGCACAATCTCCAGATCTGGCTGGACCTAATTGGTTCTAGCTAGGGCTAGCCCTCCCCAGCCCCTAACCTCTTCAATTTGCTAAGCTTAGTAGGCCTAGGCCCTTTTCAAAATAATACTAGGGAAACGCCAAAGTCGTTGTTAGACGAGTGGAGTGAGCCATGTGTTGAGTACCCGGTAACATTTCTTTTCTTCCCTTACCTTAGGCCTCCCTATAGCCTATCATAGGCTATAGTGGGGCATTTTGGCCTAAACTATGGCCTAAACTTTTACACAACTCTCGGACCGGCAATCTACCGTTAAGCAAGTCTCGTCAGTCACACAGATTATTCAGTTGAAGACTGCCAACAACAGCAACCTCCTGCACAGTGATTTCCACCAATATCTATTATTTATACGAATATAATTATCAAACTTAAATGCAAATGTTCCCGGGTACTCACCACATGACTCGCTCACTCGTCTAACTACGACTTTGGCGTTTCCCTAGTCTAGTTGGCTAAAGCGCCCTTGTAGCCGAAATGTGGAAGACGTGGGTTCAATCCCCTGGTCGGGAAAGATTTTGTAATTTCTAGATTGTATTTAAAAAATAATTAAACATGTTTTGAAATGCATATAACACAGTGTAGTCCATCATCTGTGGCAATAGGGCCTACTATGGTAAACATAGCCAGTACGAAATACGTGAAAATATTGCAAGGTTTACTCAATCTACGAGCGGAATTTGGGGGTACCTTGACGTCCAACATTCGACAGACCTTGCATGGGCACGGCATTACACAGCCAGGCGAAAAACAAACAAAAAATATATTTTCAAAATCTAAAACATTGTCGTTAAAATAATTTCTAAACATTGGAAGTCTATTTTTCAGTTTATCATTTCTTGTAGGTTTAAATCGCAATGAATCTTGCTGATTTTGTTAGCAGTTCTCAATAAACTCGTACCAGATGTCTGTTTAAAATTTCAGCGCAATCTGTTCAGTGATTCGGCTGATTTTCAACGTACACACACACACACGCACGCAGAAAAACAATTAGGGCCGTTTAAGTCGAATGGAAATCACTACGTTCGCTACGCTCACTCGTTCAATTATACCTAACATTTCCTGTTTTAGGAGAAATTATGAAAATTGACCCTTCAGTCGACGGAACCACTTTTTGTTTTTCACCACAATAGACTGATAGGAATAGCCCAGGTTATAGGCTAGGCCTACGCCAATCGAAAGATAGGGCTAGTCATTGTCAAGTAGCCCTAGGCCTAATGATGCCTGTGGGCCTGGGCCTAGTGTGATCCCAAGCATAACCTCAGAGAGTGGTAAAAAGGGGCTATAGGCCAACCCTACTTGATCAAACTTTAGATTTCCGTAATGAGAATTTGTAGGTTAAGGAAGTCAAGCCTAGACACAGTATGAAAACAAAATTCGAACTTTTGCGCCAGTGACAGCTTTGATCGTTCGTCTGTAATGACTGCACTTGATGAACTACAGTACTGCACTGTACCGAAATGAACTCACGGTGCAGTGCAGTACAGTGCAGTGCAAAGTGCAGCACAGGCGAACAAACCTTATATGTTCATCATCAGGATCAATAATAAATTTAAAATAATGTTCAAGGCCCTACAGTAGTCCTATTCAATATTACCAGGCAATAGGCTAAGTAAAATATGGATTTGGACCCCAATCCATCTTAAGTTTAAACAATCCCTGTAACACTAGTAGCCCTATAATCACGTGACTGTAAAATTTAAATTGTCACACATATCTTCACAAACATAAAATTTCACTACCTAGAAAAAACTTTGGGATGATCTTATTAATGCCCAGCAGAAAGATTCCCAACATACTTTTTTATAACATTTAATTTACTGGCTAGAATGAAAGACAGCGTTCTGGACATTCTGGCCAGTCTGACTATAAATAATACCTAGAACCAACAGCAACACAAAGAGTATGTGGATATTAGCAGTGGCAAAGCGTCTAATGACAATGTCTACCCTGTACAAAATTACATGTATGTATGCACTACCTAGTATAGAATGTCATGATTTATTTTCCAATACAAGTTGATCTTCTTGTCCCACAAAAGTTTGAATTGACCGAAGACGGAGTGAAATAACTCGCAACACCACTGTCGCGCCATCTACTATCTTTGGCACTTAAGACTCAGATCACTATTTTTGCAATTTTTCAAGAATCTAAAGAGGACGTTGGAGTCATGTCTCAGTGGTTCTTCAAGATACTTAAGGGTCGTTGGCTTTGGCTTTGGTAGTCAAAGGGTATTGGGGTGAGACCACTGAGCTCTATATACTTACGTGGAGGGCGCATGCTATGCTGTAACCTTGAAGCCTACATGGGCCTAAAGCAATGGGCCTATTATCGACGTCCCTCGATTAGCATTGCGATTTTAATTGCGATTGCCTAGATGTAAATCTTAATGTCAAGATGGCAGTCTGTGGCTAGCTTATTTTGAGGTTATGTTGACTAGAGACTTATTATTACAGTGGGTTATTGTATTGTATTGTATTGTATTGTATTGTATTTATTAAGCCTCGTTTAGTTCATATACATTAATATTTAAAATATATAAAATACTGAACATTTGAGTTGTCATTAATTTATAAAAAGTTTTCAAAACACTAAAATTATAATTAAAAATTAATAAATAACTAAGAGATGCATGCAGAATCGGCAAAAAACCTTTATAAAACTGCGTGCTTTGGGAGAGTCGATCTAAATTGCTCTACAGAATAATAACATTTATCTAAAAGCATGGCTTTGAGTTCTTTCTTAAAACGAGTACAATCTTTGATATTCCTGATTTGTAACGGTACAGAATTGTAAAGGTTTGTGCCCGACACTGCAAGCCCTTTTTGTCTCATTGATAGCTTACACTTTGGTGCCCTTAGTTTATCCTTATTCCTAGTATTTAAATTATGAAAAACTGAATTACTAGAAAATAGGTGAAGATTTTTGTGAACAAAAATTACTACTTCATAAATGTATACACAGGGCATGGGTTGGGTAAAATGCATAGTCGTTTGAACAGAGGTCTGCAGCTAGTCCGGTAGCCAGACTTAGTTATTGATCTTATGGCTTTCTTCTGTAAAATAAATATTTTGTTGCTGTCAGTTGAATTCCCCCAAAGAGCAATTCCGTAAGTCATTACTGCGTGAAAGTATGAAAAATACATCGATCTTAAAGAGGTGTCGTTATCAGGGTCACTCAGGATGCCTAGGAATAGTGTTTACTGCAGTGTTACACTAAATAAACTGATAAACACAGGCCAGTGACACAGGTGAACGAATCTGTTATGTTTAGTTCTTTTGAATCTGCCGCTGATTAGGGACCTAAGAAAATGGCGGACGCCAAACTTCCGCCCACTTCACATCTCAACATTTGCCCCGTATATATCAGATCTCCACGTAAGTATATAGAGCTCAGTGGGTGGGACTTGTTTTCCTCCCTCTCTCTCTCTCTCTCTCTCTCTCTCTCTCGCTCGCGCCATAGGCTAAACACATGCTATTCTGCCTAACATACAGTACAGCCAGCGCAAGGATGCTTTCATCGCCCAACTCTGATACAACCCAGACTTTTAGTTATCTAAGTGCTTTGCACCAGGCACTAAAAATACCAGAGGAGAGCTTCGAGCCCCATCCATGACTATTCCCCAACACAAACAGACACGTTTATTGAATGATATGATATAGCCCAACCCTACCAAAAATGGTGCAAATATGCAAACTCAAATCATGGATTTTAAATTGCCTAAAGATGCTCGAGCTGCTGAAGGCCTTAAGGCTGAAGCATATATACCTAGAAACTAGTATAAACTATGTACCCATCAACAGGCGAATAAAATTAAACTAAACTAGAACATAATTTTCAGCAAAATTTCACTACCTTCTGCCTGTATTTCTAGCAAGTCTAGGCCTAAATAGCAACAAATGTTATGACCTTTATCAACCTGTAAGTTGTTAATGTTAACATGTTTGGACGTTCACTGCCCACCTCACCAGCAAGACTTACAAGATAGTGATACATAACAACAACACCTGTGGGACCAGCAACGTGGTGTACCAACTTAAGTGTACGCGATTTTCCTGCTGAATATATTGGGTTTGACCACCCAACACACTACGCATGAGGATGAATGGGCTCAGGCAGGACGTGCAAGAAGAGAATTTTTGGGGAAACCAGTGGCACGCACGTTATATGAGCATGGCCTACCCTTTATGACGTGTTTCACAGCTTGTGTCATAAGGTCTGTCCCACCTACCATACAAGCTGGTGAACTGAAAAGATGGGAACTGGCCTACCAGTGAATCTGCAAATCCCGCCAAAAAACGAATTTAAACCTACGGTGATTCTCCTCCCTCTTCCCCCACCCCCCTCTCTGTCACCCAATCCACAATCATTCACTCACTCCTCACCCCTAGCCAACAGCTAGCCTAGTTTTAGTTTTCAACTCAGTCTCTCTCTCTCTACACTCACTGAGGAAGGTCACGTGGACCGAAAACGTTTTGATTATGTAGTTTATTTGTTTATTTGTGTATTTTTGTGTTTATGTTATCTTTCGCGGCGCGCCTACTCCATTTAAAGTAAGCTGTTGGCACCCTATCTCTTTATGTCATTCACATGATCCAGCCTTTTGGCATTCCTTTCAAACACATATTAAGTAAATTAACATTAAATTGAATTGTACTTAACTTAGCATAATAACTGGTTGGTAATTAATTGATAAGTTTCAATTCTCTGTTTAAATAACAACACAACAGTTCTAATACAGACCACATAATGTACAATCATGTCAATCAAATAAATAACAAAATAAAATGTTATACCTTTATTTTATGGTAAGTCATAGGTGTTTTTGTCTCCCAAGCACTAGAGGGAAGCCCCCTTACTGGATGTGTTGATGATGTGGCTCAGCATGAATGGTGTGTGAAGTAACCTTGCTGATGATGACAACATGCATGCAGAATATACTTCTTGAGTGGCCCTACCACAGGTTTGATTATGTGTTGTGAGTTTTGTTTTTTGCATGTACCATATTGTCCTGAATATAAGCCCAACCTTTTTTCATTATTTCAAGTCTCAAAAGTTCCCTTACCAGTCTATGCAATATGCATGCTAATGCATATGTTTTTTTATATTTCAACAAGAAAAGTTAGGGGGTCGGCTTATATTCAGGTTCGGCCTATATTCGGCACAATACAGTAGTTAGCTGATTTTTAGTGGCCACCATCCGTCTGACGAGTCCCAGAAGGACGAAACGCGTCGTGGACTAAGGTAACAAACAACTTTAAATTATGATTTAACGGAAAGCATATTGACCCGGAACGAAATAGAACAAGAACACACACTTTACTTTAACTTTAAATAAGCTGCAGTTGTCATCAGCAGGTGAAAAGTTTTATCGCCCCCAGCCCGGGATTTATGTTCTCTTTGCTTTCCTAACCTGTCAACCCTTCTCCAATTTATTTTATGGTAAGATGGCAGGATGATAAATCAAAACAATTACAAAACTGACTACTACATAGAGGAACCGGTACTGTTACAAAACTAACTTACTTGACATAGTAAACCCCATATTCCGGGGACTCGATTTTCTCCCAGCCGGTAGGAAGACCCTCTTTTTCCAACGGATGACTCCAGTGAGTAGTCTTGGTGTTGTGGTCTATGTAATACTTGCGTCCTCTCATGGTAAAGTCTACGGACCAACCGGGCGGTAAAGGCAGTTCTTCCGGCTGGATCGGATGGTCGTCGGTGTGGGAAGGGGATGACGAAGAAGGGGGTAGGGGAAGAGCTCGTGGGTGGGGTAGGGAGTGAGGTGACATCATCGCTTGACCAAATGAGAGAGAAACCTGAAAAAGTTTGATTGCATTATGGGGTAGTTTTACATGGCTGCTGAACACACTTGGGTATTGCAATCAGATTTGCAAACAAATTGTCCAAACCATTCTCATTGGCCATTTCAACAATAGAATACCAAGGCCATGCAAGTAGAAAAGTTTTGTCAATTGTATGTGTGTACCTGCCCATCGCTCTCCTGGCTCTTAACAGCATTGTGTACTACTGGGCGACGTTCAAAATCGCAATCAAATTAGGAAGGGAATGCCAAGGTTCTAACCGAAAATATGCATTTGTACTTTTCAGACAAGACCACATTGTTTCACCGATGAAGCTATTTTTTTTTCCTCAGGAAGGTTATCATAATCCTAATAGGGACATGGCTTGTTTTACCAAATATGGTCCCGTTTGTTTAAAAAATCACAAACATTGACCCGAAGTTAACATTTTGTTAGGACTTTGAGGACTCGCAAGAAAAAATGGGGCCTTGAATGAAAAAAGGACATAGGCCTATATGAGAAATGGAACTTTTTAATTTAGTAAATTCTAACAGAAAAAAAAACAGAAGAAAGAACATGTTGATTTTCCTGTGAGCAATACGAAAAGTAGGTACACAAAAGCAGTGTTGGGTAAGTTCCCGAAAAAAAGGAACTTTTAAAAGTTAAGTTACTTGGCCTTCAAAGGGAACTTTCCTTTACACAAAAAGGAACTTTTGAGTTCCTGATAAAAAGTTCCATTATCAGATAAATTATGGTACATGGAATTTAGGTCGCGATTTTTTAGCCGTTTCGTCGCTAGAAAATATGACAGGTTCATTAATCGAGGTTATGCCTTCTAAAAATGATATGCTAGTACTGTTTTTTATCAACCAAATTTTCATATCTGTATCAGCTAAATCATTTTTTCAGATGTAGGCATGGTGGTTTTGTCATCTCTAAGAGTGTAAGGAACTTCTAAAACTTATTAAAAGTTCCCCAAAAATTTGTAACTTTTGTGTTGAAAGTTCCTCTAACAAAAAATGGAACGCGTTCTTTACAAAGTTCCCAAAAGAGGAACGCGTTCTTTTTAAAAGTTCCTACCCAACACTGCACAAAAGTCCCGGGGACTGCAGTCTGAACACTCAGCATTGTGTTTGAGCTGCCCCCAAAGCCTACTTACTTGTTTTAACCCAGAGTTGCTGCATCCCGCTTTGTTACCTTATTATAGTTGCACGTAGTATTTTTGACCGCTTTGGTCCAAACTACTACATTAACTAGGTACTTAATATGAAGTAACATTTTGTAATGTTTATTATAACTATTAGTTTTACAAGGTAATTGTGAATCTGAAATTGATGTCCGATGGGCCGATAGTAGAATAGTGATAGCGATACGGACTGATGCCATCTTAATTTACCATATTACATAAGACAGTGGAAAACTACTCAAAAAATGTGATACTGGTATTAAACATTTTTAAAGGTTGCACAGGAGAAAGCTATAATATCGGTGCGTTTGCAGTGTCCCAGCATTTCAGTTAGACTCGGCCCACACTGTCCATATGGGCGTTATTTTTTTTTTATTCTATTCACAATAAAATTTACTAGGACTTATGTTTTGTCGATTTTCGAAATTGAATATAATATGGTCTTATAAATAATTGCGAACTTTGGTCAATATTTTGAAAATTTACCTTCACTTTAGAGCTTTAAAAAAAATTACAAAAAATTTATGGAAAAAGTACAAAACATAAGTTCTAATTTCAACATTTATCTTCAAAATAAAAAAAAATTATCAAAATCGTATTTGTAGTTTTTTTCCGCTAAACTACTGAACTACGAATGCATGTTTTGCCGCTATTTTAGGCGTTTTGAGCCCCAGCAAGTGGCGCACTCTGGCGATACGACTTTTTGAGTGACAAGGATGGTTATTTATGTTCGAAATAACAATTTCATTGGCCACAGAGTAAAACTGTTCAGCTAATGCAGAACACCACTCAATGCATAATACATGTTTACTGTTTGCTATGAACACGGCAACAGTAAGACATTATGTTATTTGTGTAAGCTGTTAAGCTTGAATCAACCATTTTATTTTTCACACTGAGCCCAATAAGAAAACGTACACAGCATAATCATAATCGTGCATACGATAAAAATTCGATGGAAAATGCTAAATTATAGTATGACCTGCAATGGTCATCAGTTCATATTAGGATTACGCCTGCACATGATGTGAAAACATATTTACTTTATAGCATGTACGGAACGCAATCTTTGTTAGCCTAGTATATGATACGTGTCAAATTATAACAGACAAAGAATTAAATTTAAAAATTTACTCGTTTTGGAGTCGAACCCGTATCATTCGGTTCTATCCGCGCGTTTTCTTTTGCGCGAGCTGGAGTATCCCCGTCACCAAAGTACTCGGACTCAATTGCGAAAGGGCCCATTTAAAAATGGAAAGTAAAATAGTGTTCCAGTTTGGAGTCGTTTGTGTTTAATTTAACACGAAACTATCAATACGAAATATCTTAAATATATTGCATTAAAATTGTCTCCACGGGAATAGAACCCCGGCCGGTATCCCGCTGTCCGGGCGGTCGGGCGGATGCTCTTACCAAATGACCCATTGGAGACGGCGTCATGAATTCAGTCTATTTGGTAGTTATATTTTATTTTTGGGGGGTGTGATAGTAAGTGTCGATATAATCAAATACAAATGGTGAACATTGTGGGCACTACACCCAAAAAAATCAGAACTTTAAAAAGGTCTATTCACGTGAGAAAATCTAAAGCCGATCATTGAAACAAACTGTATTGCATGGGATATCCTCTTTGCACATGAAAGATATCAATCTTGGTTTTGTTTGTGCCTTTCAAGAACGACGTGGTAACGCAATAAATTAGCCCACAGCTGCCCCCACCCCCCTCCAGCAGCAAGCATTTCTCTTGCAATATTTAGTAAGATTTATTCTCAAGGCCATGCCTCGTGTGTACAGCTGGGCTCCGACACCGTCTGCGTGACACGTCTTTACTTTTTTTTACGTTTTATCCAATCACGCATCATTGTTATTTGTGAATATTGTTTATTGTGCCATGCAAGTACCTAACCAACATAACGGATGACATAAATAGCGGATCGACGACACATTTTGTAGATTTGCCACTTTCATCGTCATTAGAAAATTTGTTAAGATTACTTTATCAACTCCAAATGATAATTTGTCTTTCAAACTTGCTCTATCTTAGCTATTATCTTTGCTTTGACATGTTTTTGAAAAAAATATTTTTGGGTGTTGAATGACCTGAGTTACCTGATGGCGGAAAAGGTTCATATAATTTCCGAAGCAAAGTTTTTAAACGGTTAATAGTTACTAACGATGAAATCTTCTGACTATAAAACGAGAATCATTAGTGTTGCAGTAAAGAAAGTAGTACAATAAAGAGATATATACCGATCTGGAACAAACAGACAGACAATGTAAAAATATGGAAACAAATCGGTTACACACACATGTGTTTATATAATAATAATATATTATATCTGCGTAATGCTGTCTTCCTGCAGTTCAGCTGGAACTTACTTAGTCCACAATTGTCATATCTGCATAAAATTAGGAAAAATCTATTAACAAAAAATTAACTTATTTCAACTTTATAAAAACATGATACCTACTAAGGAAAAATTTTGGAAAATAAACATTTGCTTTCGAATACTAAAAAAATATTACACCTTTTAAAATTAAATACGCAAATTTTCACAAGTATTAAAATGTCGTGACTTGTGTGCGTGGTTGGGTTTTGGGAAACATTAATTATTGTAGCTTGTTAGATTAATATTTTGTCAGCTTGCATTTCATTCCTTTAGTATCTTGATGTAGGCCTACCAATTTTGTTTTGGGACTATGAAAATAGCAACTAGTGCTAATGAATAAAGAACACTAGTGGTGTATCATGAATAAAGAACACTAGTGGTGTATCGAGGAATGTCCAAATGCCAAACAGGGATCTGGTCTGGTTGCGAAGCCCCAGCCGCTGGAGGCCTATCCGAATTTGACATTTTCAACGCCTCTAAACACGTTGTAGAGTCTACACATACCTAAAGTGCTATGCGAATCACAAAATTTCTCATTGTGCAAAGGCTGACTTTGTAAGTAATTGTAATTACCTATGTAAATATCATAGTAAGGTTGCTCCCTCCTTGTATTTTTCTTCAATCGATCACCCTCGTTTTTTGTTTTTTTGGGGGGCCATGGGGGGGGCTTCAACCCCATAACCCCCCCCCCCTCGTCCCCTTGGATACGCCACTGAAAAACAATGCTACTATACTACCTACTACAAAAACAAAACAAAGTTTCAAAATCATGTGTTGTGAGTTATGCCCTAACGGTTAACGCGCTCTTTCTCCAAATAAAAAAACAATCTGTTGCACTTAAAACTGAGCAATCCCATTAATTATTCAGGGGATAATACACAATAGTTCGATATTATAAACCGTATTATACCTTTTTTGTGCAAGCCAAGGGGCCCCTGAATCTCTAGCTGATTTGGGGAAGGGAGGTAAAATGATCACTTAGGATTGATTTGTTACATGTGTGTATCAGTAAAAAAAAGTTTACATTTATTTGATATCTAATTTAATTTTAATGAATGCTTTGGGGTCAAATTTTTGGTGTCTTGAGTGGGGTGGTTGTTTTACATGGCCACACATTCATTTGTTTGAAGTACCAAAATAATTTCTGGGGGAAAAATATTGGTTTTAAAAAAGGGGTGATAGAAGCATATCGACAATCCGACAAATTTCAATTGGCCAGCGATTTTGGCCGAACGGGTTGAACTTCAACACAAAATAAAACTAACACTTCTGAAACTAAAATGTTTTGCTTTTACCTTGATTCACTTTTCACTTCACATCGCCCGCCCCCCCCCCCCCCCCGACCACACACACACACAATCGCATGCAATGTCTGGTCTTTGTCGGCGAAAATGAACAGCACACACTGGGACGTAAGCGGAAAAACGCGTGTGACACCCCTCACATCACACATAGGGTCCACCCGCTATCGTCCATTGGGTTGGTTTTGGGTAAGAGGAGATATTATCTATATCACTAACCCTGCATTTTTAGAGTCTCAAAACTCAAGATAAACATTAGAGAATCGTTCTCGATAAACTAAAAGAGAGCGGTGGGGCATCCATCAACGCGACTATATAGCATATTATATTAAAAACCCAATTAGTAGTTAAAAACACTGTTTTCAATTGTATTCATCACAAGTTTTTCTGTATTGGTTTCTAATATACGTAAAGTATGAACCGTTGGTCGTGTGGTTAGAGGCTCTGCTTCCAATGCAGAAGGTCCAGGGGTCGATTTCCGCTGTAGGCAGATTTATTTAGAGTTCTTATGTGGATTTGAGTCCATCAGTTTCTTAGGAATGTGTAACGGTGACTTTGGGGTTGGAGTCGTCCTAGCATCGATGCACATAAATAAAAAAGGTTATAACACGTAATGAAAGCAGTATACGATGTGCTTTGTGCTGCGTGACTGTGAAGTACCTAAAAATATTTGTCTTTATACACTATTACATATAATCAGTGGCGTAACTACGGAGGGCGAATTTGGTCAGAGGGGGCGAGGGGGGAGCGCAACTTTTTATTTGAATTAATTATTTTCTTAGATATTAAAAAATGTTGATACATTTTTCTTATTTGCAATTTTTCATATATTTTTTAAGGTTTTTGTAAAACAAAATTGTCAAAATACTCCTATCACACTTACAATCGAAATTTTGCCGGGCTGTGCGCTTCGCACCCGTATCAACTGGGGGGCCAACCCCCTCAGACCCCCCATTGTTCCCAAACGTGCTCGTTACCCAGAAAGAGCGTATACCCATAAATTATTTTCGGATGATACCAATGACTACACTGTACCAGTGTACCTACATATCCCCTTTTACTAGTTGTGCTGACCATTGATCTTTGGAGGATACAACAATGTTTGCTCCGCGAAAAATAGGGCAAGTTACGCCAATGTATGTAATATATGACAAGTGTTGGCTCAATGGCTTGACTGATTCGGAGGTCTCGGGTTCTGAATCCCGTCACAACCTGTCCTTGATTATTATTACTGTAGTACTGATTATTATTGTAGTATCGTATGCTAGCATATTATAATATGCAGTGATAGAAATAATAAGCTATAAAACTTGTGTCCTGACCGGGGATCTTACCCGGGGCTAGGTTATAAACAGTTGAGTGGTGTGTTTTCCCGTGACCAGATTGTTCTGGACTTGAACCCAAGTCGTGTCACATTTTACTGACAATAATTTTTATGTTGATGGTCTAGTCTGTATTCAGAATATAATAACATTATACTTATTTCAAATGTTGCGTAAGTTCTTGTTTGCAATCCCTCATTCCATAGAATAATGATCATTGCATAGAGACATTGGGGTTTTTCCTCTCATTATGTGATGGGTTTAACCCCTCAATACAAAACATTTGTGAATGTAAAACACTTCTTTATACTTGACGGACGACACGTCATTTTACCCCCAGCTCGTGAATGGTGATATTGATCTCAGTGCGACCTTGGGCAAAGTTGTGAGCGCATCTCGCGTCCTCTCAAACCTTCTGCAGTACAACAGATCCCACTGCCCGTCGTAAATATACGGCTCGCTATTGGAGGGACAAATTAAAAATATTTTGAGCGGAACTTCTGAGGCCCTCCTCCAACACGTCTCTTTCCCCCAATCCCTCACCCCTGTCCCTTTTATCTCCAAGATTATGCTTAACGCCTGTGACACCTTAAGTTAAAATGTTAGCCTACCTAATCAGTTACAATGTGACTGAGTGGGTAGACTCTAAATATGAATTTACAGCATTTTATTTATTTATCAGCAAAATGTACAAGTAATAAGTCCTACACTGCATGTTGCTGAATGAAAATATATGACATCTAGGGCGACGGTAGTCGCCCGCAGCCAAGCGCATGCACTGCTTGGGGGACGACGAACTCGCGACCCTGTTTACAGCTACCCAAGGGTTTTTAGCTATCTGCAAAACGCCGCCCCGAAAGAGTTACAACTTGAAACTCGGTATATGAGCTGATATGTGTCTATGATCTACCAAAAAAAAAAATCAACCCCATTTGATAACCCGTTCTGCGTTAAAAATGTGCTGAAAATCATTGAAATCCTTCCGGCTGGCTGGCTAGCTAGCTAATTTTCCGCGGAGATTATTAATTTAGCCTACAGGGGAAAAAAGGTGCATCTTAGAACTTTGAAACTTGGACCACACTTAAATGTACCTTTTGCTTTCAAAAACCAAAATCGGGTAACAGGGGGCCGGAGAAAATCAAAATTTGGATGATAATCAAAAAAAACGTAATTACTAAGGTGTGGTAATTTGTACAAACTTGAAATTTAAACATGCTCTTTCCCATTATAAATATCTAGCGTCCAAAACACAAGGGACTAAATTTGGGGAGTCCGTGGGCCCAAAAATGCCAAAAAACAACTCTGAACTATAAAATATTAATCATTCAAAGAAAATGCTATAACTGAAAAGTTTCAAACATGGAATACACTTTGATACTTGTACATCGTAGAACTTTGAAACTTGGACCACACTTAGATGTCCCTCATGCGCAATCACTTTAGCTTTCAAAACCAAAACCGGGCAAAAGGGACCAGGGAAAATCAAAATCAAAATATGTGATTACTCAGGCGTAGTAATTTGTACAAACTTGAAATTAAACATGCTCTTAACCATTATAAATATCTTGCGCTCAAAACACAAGAGGGCAAATTTGGGGGGACCGTGAGCCCAAAAAGTAAAAAACAACTCTCAACTTAACAAATTTAATCATTCGAAGTCCATCATTACAACTCTTGATAGGAAACAAACAGCAAAAGGATGTAGGCCTAATATCCCCACAAAAACAAAATTTAAAAAAAAAAAACGGCAGCCAAGCTCTCCTTCAAAAGTCTTCGGCTGTGAATGCTGTGAGATATCGAAGTTGAGCCAAGCTTTTCATTCTTTCTCCCTAATTTTGCATTGAAAAGAAGTAAGATCATTTCGCCTGTTGACGAGCGCCAAACCAACCATTTTCGTGGTAAAAAGTAAAATTGTTAAACTCAAAATCATAACAAAATTGCTTGGCTATTGAATTTGGTTCATTACGAGAACTCTAAAAATTCAATAGCCAAGCAATTGACGACTGGTGATGGGCGGAGCGCTAAGTCACGTGACGAGAAGGTGGGATAAATCCTTTTTCGCAAGTTGACGCCTGCTGAACGGCGCAACACTTATCACGCTCTAACTTTGTTTCCATTCGACATTTGGACAAAACCTTTAGAATAGTATCTAGCAAACATATCATTTCTTCTCATAGTGATTATCTCGAAATTTTAGACACATCCGTAAATTTGGTATATCGATGTACGTATTATACATGAAAAAAATATCAAAGATTATAATTTTTCTCATCTTCAATTGACAAAAAACTACTGTTCGGATTTCGACATGATATCTTTTTAAATATGCATCAGACTATTTAACAAAGAAATAAATCAACTTTCTAGATAGAAAGTTAATTTATTTCTTGTCTTAAGAGTCAGATGCATACTTTGAATGAGGTCTTGTTGAAATCCGATTGAAAGTTATTTGTCAAATAGAAGTTGACAAAACTTATAATTTTTAATATTTTTTCCATGTATAATACGTACATCGATATAATAAGTTTACGGATATGTCTAAAAATTCGAGATCATCACTTTTAGAAGGAATTATATGTTTACTACGTATTATTCCAAAGGTTTTTTCAAAATTATGAATAGAATAAAAGTTAGAGCGTGATAAGTGTTGCGCCGTTCAGCAGGCGTCATCTTGCTGAATGAGGATCTATCCCACATCATTCCGCCACGTTGCTTCGTGACGTCAGGGGCGGGTAATCACTAGTCGTCAATTGTGTTATGATTTTAAGTTTTAAAATTTTACTTTTACCACTAAAATGGTTGGCTTGGCGCTCGTCAACAGGCGAAATGATCTTACTTCTTTTCAATGCAAATAGGGAGAAAGAATGAAAAGCTTGGCTCAACTTCTATATCTCACAACATTCACAGCCAAAGACTTTTGAAGGAGAGCTTGGCTGCCATTTTTTATACAAATTTTTGTATTTGTGGGGGATAAAATACCTAGGCCTATATGAGTAGGCCTACTATTTGAATATCTAAGAGGCAAGGACGTAAGTTGTCACACCACAGCCTAAATAACTGAGCAACTGAATGAGACAATGGTTTTTGGTGAAGTTTGACGGTACACTAAATTGTGTAGGCCTACCAGTACTGAACGTTTACTACATAAAGTTAATTTGGGATGAAGTACTAGTGCATGCATATCCTACTGTAAAAATGGTAGGTCTACTAGCTGATTGAAAAAAAGTCAGGCAAAATGACCAGCTCTTGGATAAACAAGGTACTCCAAATTGCAATTTGAAAAAGGTGACATCACTCATAGTCATCTTAAATGTAAATGATTGTGAACAAACCCTACTTGTTGGTTTTGGCGAGAGACGTAGTCTTCAACGTGTGGATGGTA
Source organism: Sweltsa coloradensis (assembly GCA_024449915.1). Classification (NCBI taxonomy): domain Eukaryota; kingdom Metazoa; phylum Arthropoda; class Insecta; order Plecoptera; family Chloroperlidae; genus Sweltsa; species Sweltsa coloradensis. The sequence continues at coordinate 7,809 of JAMZAV010009499.1, read as the reverse complement.
GGCTGGAGTGCCCACCGTAGCCCATGTCATGGTGCACTTGAACTCCACATCGGTCTCGGAAGTCCACCACGTCTGATGAACCATGCAGGGAAACATAACCGGGACTGAGGTGAGGTGCCTAGAATTGCAACAATGTCCTGATGAAACATGGGAACTTCTTTGCACTATTCTATTATTAACAGTTTGGAAGATATCAAACAACAAGACAAGGTATAATATACAGTAACATAAAAAGGTGGAATAAGATTAATTTGAGAGTTCATTGAGTAAGCCTACCAAGCACCTAGTAAGCAAAAAATAGAATAGGCTTAGGTATCAGTGTAGAAAACAATAGACTCAGGTGTATGCTAGGCTTAATAGTGCTTTAAGGTCATGTTTAGAAATTATGGGAGTTGAATAAAAACACATTACTATAGAGGTCCCAACGAAAAAATGCAGATGGCTCGAAATTGTTTTCCAACATAACAACTTTGTCAACTCTTATTCACGCTAGCTTAGCGTAGATCTTGCATACGGAGGAACTCCGTGATCTAGCACAGATAAATTTTGCTTGCATTGGTAAAAGATATTTCTCTTTCATACACAAAGGCGACATTCCATTTACCACACATTCATTCTACCCCTACCACTACCAAGCATCTGCATTCTTTTGTTGGAACAAGTAGCCTATAGCACATGGTCTACTGGGCATAATAATTTACCCGGAGTTAACAGATATGACCTTGGCATGCCCATAAGCACTCAAATTCAAATGTACAACGCTCTCTCTCTCTCATACGTGAATTCTAAAATGCACAAGACACAGATATTTTTATGCAGAAGAACATACAACAAACAGAATTGCTTTAAATGTAATAAACCCTACTATTCACCATTGTTAAGCGTAAAGTCAACACGAAGGGAGCAACCTCTTCTTTTTCCCGTTGCGTCGACTTCATGCGTAACGATGGTGTATAGTAGGGTTTATTGCCTACATACATCAATTCTGTTTGTTGTATGTTGTTCTGCTTAAAAATATCTGTGTCATATATTTAAGAGTTCACGTATGTCGTTTCAATTTTTCTACAGAGCGTTGTAGGCCCTACATTTGAATTTGAGTGCTTACGAGCGTGACATGTACATGTTTGTCTCGTGAAGACTCTTAAGATGTGAGTGAACATTTGAGGCGCCGCGACGGGCATTTAAAGTTAGTTTGCCTACTATTGACTTTTTTTGCAGTGCAAATATCATGCTACTTTTCTTGCCAACACTACAAAAATTGTCAACAATATGCTCCGTAAATAAAGTAGGCCTAGCACTACTGGTTCCGCTACAGGTAAAAAGTAGCACTTCTCCCCAAGACTGAATTTTACTACCCGATGTCATCCCTACTCATCATTATCTGTTGCCACGTCCAACTCTGCGTTGGGTCGGCATTGAAGACAGGCCTAACCATCTTCTTCTATCCAGCCACCACTTCTCTTCTTCCACCCACATTCCCGTCTCCTCCTCGCTGTTCTACATCCTTTCTCACAATATTTTGCCATTGTTGTCGTGGTCTGCCCTTGGTCTCCTACCTGGAATTTACTAATTCCATCATCCTTCTCGGTAATCTCGCTCCTTCCATCCTTTTGACATGTCCGAACCACTTTGATCTTCTCTCTCCAATTTGCTCCATTAAATTCCTCACGCCTACTTGATCTCGGATATCCTCATTCCGTATTCGGTCCATCTAGTCTTACCTACAATGCTTCTCAAAAACTTCATATCTACAGCCTGCACAAGGCTCTTATCCACTGTTGTCATATTCCAAGTCTCTGCTGCCATATTATGTCAGTATTGGAATATAGAAGGTCTGGTAGATGGTAACCTTGCACTTCTTTGTACTGCTCTGTTCCATATGAGATCTCGGATAGATTGGAATAACCCAACAGCTTGCTGCGTCCTTCTTCCTATCTCTGGTTGAAGCCTTCCATCGCATGCTACTATCCTCTCCACGTACTTAAAATTCTCCACTTGCTTTAAAATCTGTCCTGCTAGTAGAATCCTACATTCTAATGCATTTACGGTTTATAAACATTTTCATTGATATTATAAGTTTTATAGGGTCAACCGGGCTAAGTGTGACAATGGGGTAAGTATGACACCTCCCTGTATCTCTGGAACAACTTGTCAAAAAAAAAAATGGTTACAAGATTCCACTTCATCAACAGTGTATGTACTGAAATTATATAAGTCAATATTAATTTTTAATTCCAATCTTGTATTATGGCTTGCCAAATGCCACATGGTATTTTATGACAATATGCTGTTTCTACGAACGTTTCGTCAGTTTTCATTTTGTTAGCTAAGAAGTAAAAAAAAAAAAAAAAAAACTGTAGATGAAATTGGGATAAGAATACACAGTTTATCCTAGAATGTTTTTTTTTTTATGTGATTTTTTTGACCAAAATTGGGAGCCATCCCCATCACACTTCCCCCATAGAATTCAGAGTCCCGGGGGAAGTGTGATTTGTTATGTTGGGGAAAGTGTGATATCTACAAAGTGTTGTGAAAGTAGATGATTATGGTGCTAACTTCACAACAAGTCCCAAGTAAGCAAACTAAGTAACACTACGTTTACCACAGGCTCTAGTCCGGATTACACTGGACCGGCCTACCTCTAGGCCGGCCTACGTGGCTTGATAAACGCTTTGAGCCGGCCCAGATGGGAACCGATCTAGACTCGTTTGCCAACGAGTCTAGACCGCTTCAAACGAACTAGTCCAGTCAGATAAACACTTCACTGCAACTTGATGAGGAGGATTATGAGTATCCAGGTGCCGCTCTAGAACAAATCGGGCGAGAATAGATGCGTTCCATGCAAATAAGTCATAAGGCAATATAATATAGCTACAGTTTAATAATTGGTTTCATTTAATAATTTTGTTTTGGTAAATTTAGTGGTTGAAACCCGACGTTCTAGTAGGTCTAACAGGCTGTGGCTAGTTCGGCTTGAAATTGGGCTAGAGTAGGCCGGCTTAGTTTTGTTGATATACACCTCGGACTAGATGAAACCGGCCCAGTGTAAGCCGGACTAGAGCCTGTGGTAAACGTAGTGTAAGCAAGTAAGCAAACCCAACTCCAAACAATCCAATTATTATTATTGATACACCGGGCAGATCTTTCGAAAGAATACTGCTGCAAACCGTGGCGCAAACGTCGAATAATGCTCGGGCAAGAAATGTAGCCTAAGAGGCGGATTGGCATCGCAGAAGTGATCACACAAGAGGATTATTTAATAACATTAAAGAAGAGAAAAGAACAGGAGGTAACATCTACAAAACGCAAGCCAAAAATAAATGAAAATGGCCAGAAAAAGAAAAAGACGCAAGTCAAAAAAGCGATGTTGGCATCTGAAGATGATGTGCAACCAATACCATTTAGACGATTCTGAAGAAGAAGGGATACCTACTCCAGCGATTATTCCTTCAATTCCTGTGGAAAAATGTGAAGATATCGGCAAATTTAAAAAAGGGACATATGTCTTAGGTAGTGAACTTTAAGGCGGGCCATAAAAGTAAGGCTCCGTATGTTTATGCTTGCGTTATTCAACGACCGGCTGACTAAGAAGATGATGATGATCCAGAAGTTAGTGTAATGGCTCTTTATTGCCTCAATCATTCTAAAACAATATTTAAAATGAATGAGAATGACTTTTCATTTGTGAAAACAGAAAACATTTTGGGTATTTTTCCACCATCGGAAATAATTCAAAATGGCTGCCGAATCCAGTACCGGTATCAGTTTGAAGGGTCACTGGACCAAGTTTATGAAAAAGCCTAAACTTCTTATTCTAACCCATTCTTATGATTATTAATGTCCATTATGCATCAATAAAAAGCAATTTCCAAAGTAAAATCTTCAAATTACTATTCCTTTCGAATCCATCCTAATTTGCACCTCAATTAAAAATTGAGAATAACAAAATGTAAACTTTTAAAATGCTTACATCTTATTCTCATTGAGCCATAGTTTAATATAAAATTGATCCACACTTACCCCAGACGTTTTTGTGACCCCCTAAGCCACATTAGTAAAATTTGTCACACTTGCCCCATTTTGATGGGGCAAGTGTGATAAACGCTTTCATTCTGTAAAATGCCTAGGGGTTGTGATAACTAAAAAAAAGGGTGAATACCAGGAAAATTTGTTTGAGAATTAGCATATCTACTTATGAAAAAATAATGACATTTTTTGATTGAATAGTTTAGTAGGCCTATGGATCAAGGTTCAAAGACCAATCAAAAAAGGCGTTACACTTACCCCAGTTGACCCTACATTTCGAACATCCCGAATCAACATAGCATTAAAAATTGTCAATTTAGCATCCTAGCTCATTCATTCCGCTTCGTTATACACTTAACATAACACAGGTGTAAAAATCCAAATCCCTGTGCCAAATCACATGGCTCCAGTTTTTGCTACTTCGTGATTTTCTCTCATTAATATCATAATTTTTTTCAAAACCGCACACAGAGAAAACAATTATTGGCCTATCAATTCAAAACTTTTTTAGGAAGTCAGTTAATGAGGTTTTATGGCACACAACAGAAAAGTTATCAGTAAAGTTAACAAAGAAAATAATGCTTATCCCCGTGTGTTGTGAAAACGGAGTTGTCACCAAAGGGACCAAAGGGAAACATAGTTATTCTTATTGATCAGTAGAGGTGTGCTAAAACGGTTTTATTTTTTTCCATAATTTTGTTTTTTAAATTTTCAAAAATTAGTGTTAGTTACAAAATTAGGAAAAGGCCAATCGGCTAGTTCAAAATAAAAAATTAGTGTTAGGTAAGTTTTTATTTATTTTTGCCTCCTCACATTGCAAAACAGTGATGTAAACTATCATATATATTACCTATTCAAAATGCATAGGGAATTCCAATATGCACATAAGTCACACCTGTTAGCATAGGCGTGTGCAGGGGGGCCTTGACCCCCCCCCCCCCCTCCCCCATTGAGCCTAGTGTTCATTTTTAGATGAGTATTTTTAGTTGAATTTGGTATGATTTGAAAATTTTAAAGTCGAGCCGATATTAAAAGCTTGATTTCAAGAGTGAGCGTTTCATTTGACTCTGCCGGAAAAAATAGTCACTGGTTTTTTTTTTTTTTTTTTATTTGTTTGTTTGTAGGTATGTCTCGCCATAACGTTCGAACGGAGGCTCGGATCGAGTTGAAATTTGGACCATCCGCAAGCTTCGTTCTCGATTGAATGCCAGTAGTTTTGTGGCAAAATCGTTCAAAAAGTTAAAAGTTACATTAATCGAAAGTTTTTTTAAAAACTAAACGGCGACAAAATCTGAGGTGGCCAATCATTAGAATGTCGGTCCGGTCACAAATATGTTAATTTTATTTGGATCCGATAAGTAGTGTAGATGGAAATTACATTTTAACAAAATGAACGTTACCATGGCAACGAGTTTGTATGTCTCGTCATAACGTTCGAACGGAGGCTCGGATCGAGTTGAAATTTGAACCATCCACAAACTTTGATCTAGATTGAATGCCATTAGTTTTGTGGCAAATCGTTCAAAAAGTTACAAAGTTACATAAAAGTTAATCAAAAGTTTTTTTTTTTAACTAAACGCTACAAAATCTGAGGTGGCCAAATCATTTAGAATGTCTGTCCGGTTACAAATATGTTAATTTTATTTTGATCCGATAAGTAGTGTAGATGGAAATTACATTTTAATTAAAGTAACGTTACCATGGCAACGAAAAGTCGTACGAGGTTGCTGGCTACTATGCACTGCCACCTAGAAGTAATTAAAATACAATCGAGGACGCAGTGTATTATTTTGTTACCAAGAGTTAAAATAGTTTTCCCAAAGAAATGATGTCATGGTCCTCTAGATGGCGGTGGATTTTATCCACAAAGTAAAGGTTTACCCACGGGTTTATACCCAAATACCTTGGCAATAATAAATAATATTGGAAACATGGCCCCGTGGACAGCGAACGTCGCAATTTTAAAATTTTGTGTGCAATGTGGGTCTAGCTACAGCACGTGCTCGCTTATCAACGCGTCCCAACGAGCGTTTCCTAGTAAATAGCTTCCGGTTACAAATAAAGTTTCAATAGAAAAAAATCCGAGTTGTCTTCCCAAAATAATTAATACTAATTAATTCCTTAGCTACTAATTGTCAGGCTACAGTAGGCCTACCCTACTTATTGTTTGTTGCTCTTACCCCCCCCTCCACAAAACTAAAGACAGAATCTGAAATTTGAAATTTGGGGGGTCCATCCCATTTATGAGATTGTGGAGGTGGCCCTTGTGTAACAAAAGGTTGAGAAACACTGGCCTAGTGAATTAGTAAATGCTAGCCTACAAAGTTAAAAAATTAAATTTTAAACCCAAATTTTTATGTAGGCCTGTCTACAGCTCATGTTAGTTAAAAAAATTAATTAAAAATTTTTTTAAAACCGGGCTAGGAAATTTTTTTCCCAAAACATTTGGTTTTTCAAGAAATCCTCTTAACGTTTCAAGAGACAGGCATTTAAATACAGTATTTTAATATTTTTAAATTTATATTAATTTATTACAGGCTATATTAATATTATATATATTATGATGGTACCTAACTCTCCCACTCTTACCTTCTACTACAAAATGTTGTAGGGTAGAATAAATTTAACCTGTAGGTCTACCTACACCTGTAGTAAGAACGAAGGTAGGTAGCCGCCCTACATGCCATTTAAATAGGCCTAAACAAGAGTGGGGCCTACTGTAAGAGTAAAAACTATTTTTTTAAACTTGAAGACAGACATAGAGTCCCACACCTTTCATAAAAAGACACATTATTGTACAAAAGAAGCAACCCTTGTAGCCAATTTACGCTTGTTAACTGCGGAAATGAGCGCTTCTAAACTATTTTATGAGTTGCCAAACTGCATTCGTCATTACTTGCAATAGCTTATTTAGAAAGCCTTCTTTATTGGTCACTCATGTGCACATCACAAGGGCATGCGAGCATGAAACTGTGCACAAATATAAACCAAACAGGCAAAAAAAATGCATTCCCGAAATAAAACAAAATAACAACATGGGCCGTCCACGAACTTAAAAAGGAAAGTGTGCAAACCCAGCAACATCTTCTGCCGATCCAGTCTGGTTCGGTACCTAATAATCAGTAATCAGCAAATTTTAACAAACCACTTACTCAAATTAAAATACCAGTATTATAAAAAAAATTAAAACAAAACAAAGCGAATCTACAGAAAAGTTAGTAGAGTACGACAATTATTGTTAATATTTATATGACCAACATCCTCCAAGGTCATAGGGGGCATAAAAAATTGTCCACATGTATGCCAATGAGACCTAGTTAAAAATGTAGCAAGTTTGCCAATTTTTTATGGGGCCATGTTGGACCCAAAATTTTTCTGTTGCGAAATCTATAAATTCAACTGTAACAGGCCTCCGCCTATAGCCGGTATGAAACATATTTTTCGAGTTTAGCAGGTGAATTAAGACTAGTACCCCTTAAAATTTTTTTAAACCCTTCAGCTAGGGGCCACTGACAAATTTGCATATACCGGGTAGGTCTAAAAATGAAATGGAGATGCACTATAAACTTTAGATTATTGTAAAACAAAAAAGACTACTTATAAAGAAAAAACGCTACCTTATCTAAATTATATTCTGATCCTGTGTACTGATTTATGTAGGTGTGGCTCATTGCAGGCATAAGCAGGCCCCCGGGAGGCAGGTGATTACTTCGTGAGCTGGTGCTTGATTTACTTCCACTGCTTACCGCATTGGCAACCTCTGACAAGATCAGGACCGACTGC
>JAMZAV010009498.1:0-26490 GCA_024449915.1 Sweltsa coloradensis | reverse complement strand
GATCTGGGTGTCTATTTACTACTCGTGCAACATTAGTCGATCGAAAGTGACAACTTATTTAATAGAACCAAAGGGCTAACTATTTCTTCACCGACTCGCAACAATTTCAAGACAGTCGCGCTGAGGATGACATATTATTATGTTAACTGATTTGTACTTTCGATCGACAATTGCTTTTTTAGGTTAGTTAATAGTCCCCCTGAACCTATTGTGGCATGCTTTCTGTTTCCCTTTAAATCGTGTATTTAAATCGTTGCCATTATGTGGCCAGATGAATGTAACAAAATAAGTAGCCATTACTCTACCGTTTAGTTCAATCCGGAGATACACATTTCATCCGGACCTCCACATATTTTCTTTTATTGCAATACTCTTTCTCTTCTCGGCCTCTTCTCGTGTTTCGCGATATCGCACGAGATGAGATGTCGACGCATGATTTAAGTACCCTTATTTAAGAAGCGCAATCTTAAGAACATCTCACAACTCGCCCTCGTGTCATAATTCAAAAGGATGTCGAGATTTCATCTGAGCGCCATTTTTTATAAGTGAAATCGTTAACAGAACAGAACGCCGGCCATTGTTAGGAGAGAAAGAGATACTGACAGTAGGCATGCGATTGCCATTTGTCAAAAGTGAAGGAGTTCAAGTAGGTCGCTATTATTTTTAATCGTATCTCTCTTACGTAAAGCATTTTTCTTCGTTTAACGTTGGAATTGTTGGCCAAAGCGAATACCTTGCTATTGGGAACTAGTGTGATAAAACGTGGTTCCTATTCTTCTTTCTTTCTAACTTTCTTTTCTTCTTGTCTATACGTGTTTTATATATTTATTTCATTATTTCATATTATATCGATTTTGAATTTGTTACTAACATTTTTAAGATTGCATATACACACATTGTAGTTTTAAAAACCTAACTACTTTCAGTTCATTGTTGTGTCTGCATTTATGTAATTAGATTTATTTAGTTGTCCTTCTTTTTAAATCATTTTTTTAACTAAAGAGGATAAACTCGAAACATATAAAGAAAAGAAAATAAATAGTTGCCAACTATCACACGTAAAATTATCAATATTAATTTTATTAAAATATAACACTTTTATAATTCCAATCCGTCAGCAAGAATAGCCATCACATTACTGCCTCTAGTTAAGAACAATTTCGATGTTAAAAAAAGAATTACTCAATATTCGGTCACGCAAGCAGAAGAATTAATCGCATAAGCGTATCTTGAAATTCTTTTCTTTTTTTACTTGAAACAAAGTGTTGTGTTTTATATTCATAGATAGCCAAGTGTAAATATTAGTTAAATACAGGTATATATTAAAATACTGTAAATTAAAATACAAAAAGGGATCAAATTCAATTGAAATTTGTTATATAAAATAAAATGGATAAATTTAATTCAAAATTCAAGTGGACAACATGTGAGAAAAGAAAAAAAAGCGAATAGAAGAGCAAAGAAAGAAAATAAAATATTTTTAGCTAATGTTTTAATTTAGATTAAAATAATGATTTTTTATGTGTTAAAGGTTTTGTCAGAATTAAATAATCAATACACGTTTTAATTTCATATAAAATTGATTAGTCTCTGTACATGCTTCTACAAAGTCATAATAGACTCAGTTTTGTGGTCAGCATCACCCACAAATAATTTCATCCAGCCAAGAGCGACCAGAGTAAGTACACTTTAAGCCTCTAGTGACATTAACACCGAGGCTCTCACACTTTCAACCCGAGCTGGTAGAAAACAGACAGACAGGCGGGCACTTACCCATTACGGTCATGTTTCCCTTCTCGATAACCGTTTTAAAGTTTGGCGCCTCTGTTGACACCTCACACCGGTAGGTGCCACTGCTGTTGAAGCTGAGCTGCCGCAGCCGGACGCTGGTCATGTTGGATCTTTGAACCTGCAACATAGTCGGACATTCCATGTTAATCACTATCACATCGCTCAAAGCGCCTCGCCTGTCACGAGGAATCTCTCTCTTCCCTTCCCCCTCCCATTTCTCCCCCTCTTCATGCTCTAATTATAAATTAGCAACAAGTATTTTAACAAGTCTCGTTTTAAGAATATGCTTTGGAATTATATAAACAATGTTTCACTGTAAATATATTTGTATTAGGTTTGGCAGAAGTACGTTTAGTGCTAATTTTGGTTTCAGAATCACTATAAGTATTAGAAAATATATATAAATATTAGCAAAGTTTGTAAATATTTGTATTAGATTTACATTCTCATGCATAACTTATAATAATATAATATTCTATACCACATGTATTTTTATACTGTGTACCAATACACAACATTTAAAGGGGTCGTATGTAGCACGCCTTTAAGCCAATAAATATTAAATATCTAATATCAAATCTCTCTCTCTCTCTCTCTCTCTCTCTCTCTCTCTCCCACACCTATACTCGGGGTATAATTGTTTTACGCCTGGTCTCGCCAAACTAATCTCAAGATTAGTTGCTATAATTTTGAAATGTTGCTAAAAAGGAGACGGGTATAAAACATATAAAGGGTTTTGAGGTAATGTTTGTTGAAATGGTGGAGATTCTATCTGGAGATTACCTTGTCTGCAGGCTTGAGGTCTAGATGTCAAGAGTGTTAGTGGGGAGAAAATATCAACTATAGCCGCTACACTTGAGAGGGAAGTTAAGGCGAACTTAAACTCATCTACACTCACTCGAACAAATTGCACTTCGGAACATGTTTCCGTTTGCATTGAGGAAACAAAGAAAAATAAAATAAATTACAACAACTATTACAATGAAAATTTATAATGATTGGTTAAGATAAAAGTCAGTATCAAAGTTAAAATAGTTTGATCGACAAATTCAGCTAATTTCCATCTAATTGTAAATCACATATGACCATTACTATTAACTCACTTATTTGAAAATGTTTGGCCTATGTTTACAATGATATACGCATATTGCGATCAGGGAACATTTCAACTTACCAAATAGTTGTCTCCTTTCAAAAATCATACAAAACCAAACTAATTGGTGGACTATTTGCGGTCAGTTTCAAAAGAAGTATTTGAAAATGTCCTCTAACCGCGTCAATCTCACATTCTAACGCGGTATAATCCTGGAAGTTACAACCCAATAGGACATTCGATAGAGCTTCGAAGTTGTCCAGAATAAACTTCTGAATTCTGTATCTAAACCCAGATTGTCTAAACTCATCCAACAGTATTTAAGTGTTGAATTGAATGCCACATAGCGTATCATCTACACAGCTTCTAACTGCCACTCGAACATAAGCGGTGACTATTCATACAGACCAAACCATGCCCCTTTCATTTAAATGTGGATAAATAGATAAATGTATAAACAAACCAACTTTATAACATTAATACTAAAGACGTATTATGCAAAACTATTTCTAAATGGAAAATACGAAATTTTAATATAATGGAGGCGGTATCCAAGCATTTCCATAAATTAGTTATAATATTTACATAAACTAACGGTAGATTTTACAAACGGCAATAATGTATGATTTACTTTTATGCTCATATTAAAAACTTTTAGAACACCTGATTAAAACTGTTGGCAAATATTCCATAACAATACAAAGTTTTTAACAAGAAAATTTATGTATCAACCATCACAATAACTTGCTTTTTACTGCGCAAAAAGAAACATGAGCTTATGGCAGAGTATTGTGTACAATTTGCAGTGAACCAGTTAACTTTAATGAGATACTTTATTTGATTATATGGAAATGCTGTGCAGTCGCGAGCATAGCTGTCATATTTAGTTTACTCGTCCAATTATGAACAACAGTCAGCAATTCATGAAATATCACACAAATAAGCTATTTGCAAACATGTATTGTTTTAAAATGAATTGTACAGTTTTAAATCAAATTTAAAATGTTATTTTACCTTTTCGTCCTGATGTTTTATTAGAAATTGACTCAAAAGTTTGAACTCGTAAAGAATTGAATCAACAACGGCCATCCTCACGATAATATTTTATTATGAATTCATTTAAATTGAATTTAGCTGTAAAGTTATTAAAACAGTTCTTCTAAATACAACTTTTTTCTTCTCAATAATAAGCAGTGTTGTATCTAGATTAAGATAAAGATAATTCTTGAAAAGTTATCTAGATAAGAAAGAGTAGAAAATTATCTAGATCTAAGATAAAACATAAAAAATATTATCATTATAAAATATAATATTTTATTAATAATATATTATAATATTATATTATTATTAAAAATTTAATATATTGGACGAGCGTAGCGCGTGAAGCGAAGATTAGAAGTTTCCCTTCTACTACACTGGAGGAAAAAATCTGGAATGTTTTTTTTTCTTTCTGTTTGTGTTATTGTCTGTCTGTTAACACGATTCCGGCTCTCCGATTGACTCCGATTGCGATGAAAATTAATAAAGGCCTTCGAAATCTCTGAACTTAGAAATGCCACGTTTTTGAACGCAATAGAAAAATTATTTCTCATGAAAATCGCAATTTAACGATTTTTTCGATTTGTAAAATTTCTTTGACTTATAACACCTACATGCTTTATTCGATTGTAATGATTTTTCCACAGAACCTTATTTTTATAAATACAAATATTAGTGTAAAATTTGAGCGTAATCGAAAAATTATTTCTCATAAAAATTGCAATTTTACGCTTTTTTTCGTTTAAAAAAAAATTACGCTCATCCAACAACGCGCCTGGAAAAGCGTTTGCGAAGCTTTCTAGTACATTTATGTAATGTATTTAAAGATTTTTAGAAAAAGCCATAACCAAAACCTCAATCAGACTGACATTCTAAACTTAATTACATAGGAATACATTTATAAAATACATTTAATAAATATATACAAAACATATCCAGAATTATCTTTTGAACCGGAATAAGGGAGTTGCTTAATGCCACATCAGTAAAAATATGATTCTTCAGTAATACATAACCATGCAGTTAAGTGGTAACAAACGAATATGAGTATAGTGATTGCACCTCGATGAATGTCAGGTTTAGAATCGGTATTTACATTGAATATGTAAAATCTCAATATGGTTTTAGAGATGCCACTCCAGTGGATAATCATAGATAGGGCCTACACTTGAGATAACTAATTTTCTTGAAGCGAACATTCCTGTAATGAAAAACCCATCTCACAACAGACATTGCAAAGATGTGTGTTCACATTTCACACAAGAAATTAGCACCAGAGTGATTGATGTTTGTCTAGGAGCGAAGAACGATGCCGAGGAGCCTACCTCGAGTAACTTTAAGTCTACCGCGAATAGCTGGTTACAAATTAGGCAAAGTGATGGTGAGGTTTCCCCCTTCGTCGGGTAACCAATGCTTAGCATTCCCTGTGATAGACTTTACCGCGAGGGGGGGATGGGGGAGGGAGATCCACGTCTTTAGTGCAACGTTGTAATCTGTTTACCTATTGGTGAAACATTAGCACACACATTTACAGCGTTGCCGAGCCGCTTGGATCTAGGAAAGGCCTGGCCGGGTGAGAATCATGGTTAACATGATAGATAATAAGGGTTGAAGGAAAGGAAGTGATGAAATTAACAACAACAGATAATCAGGGTAGTCGGAAAAGAAGTGGGGATTTAAAAAAAATGTATTTGTACATTAGCTCACATTTTACAGTGTTACCGAACCGCTTGGATCTAGGTGAGATCTGGCCAGATACGGACAGCACCAGAATCAACATGGCTGATTCGGAACCAACCATTATTTGTCTCGTTACTTGGGCGACTCCAAAGCCACCGTTTACGAATACCTAAGCCAAGAACTGATGGACTCAAGTCCAAATCAGAAGCTAAAAACTCCTGCCTTTAGCGGGAACCGAACACTGGCCCTTCTGCATTGAAAGCAGAGACGCTAACCACAAGACTAACAAGCCATACACTTAGTTGTCACTTCCGAATGACACTGATTGTCGTATGGTTTAGTAAATATGGAAGTTAATGGATATTTTGGTGGAAGTGCCGGGTCTAGGTCGACTGTATCATCATTGTTGTCTCTCAGAGCTTAGAAAGTCGCATGCGTATTTGTAACACACTTGGGACGAAGAAGACGGGTATCTTATTGGTGACGATTATTTTTTAGGATGTTTAGGACCTTTGACGGTGACAAACAGGCAGGAAAATAGAACATTTAAACCCCAAGAAATTCTATCCAAATGTATGAAAATGACACAACTTTCAATATGCTATTGTGTTGTGATAATTAATTTGTTTCGGAGCTAGTGGAGGGAAGTGCTATTTAATGAAAGTATAAAATATAACACATTATATCAATTATTAAATAAAGTGAGCGAAGGGATGGGGGGGGGGGGAGGAGGAGCTATAGCGAAGAACAATAATTCCTTTACTAGTGTTTGTATTTTTCAGTACTCCGTTCGGAACTCATATGACTAAATGTAAGCATGTGCAATGCTTTATACAGTGTCCATTTAAACATTTTTATAATTGAGTTAAAAGGTCAATTGGACAAAAGTACCATCAAAAGGCCAGAGAAGGACCCACTTCACAATAAGTGTTAAAATCATGCATTTTTAGTCAGAATAAAATAACAATTTGCAGTAGGTAATGCTTGAAACATATTTCCAACTTTTTCCTTTACATGAATATACCAATATACCAATATGTCTTTACATCATATACTTATGTTAATTTATGAAGCGGCATCTCATTGTTACTGCTTGTACATCCGCGGATAGTAACTGTAATAAGTGGCAAATGTAGATTTAGTTAGAAAAAAATTGCGTTTAATTTTTTTGCAGTATAAAATAAATTTGCGTATGTTTTTAAATTGAAGTTTTCGAGGGAAATATACACTGGGTACCTCGAGTCCAATTAGAATTTTTAGAATAAGGACAACACTGTAAAGTGAATGTTCGAGGTCAGTTTAAGAGGACTCAATCCCGTGCATTCGCACAACTGAAGAAAATGTCGGAGAAAATATTTCAGTCGGGATTGCTGGTTGTAGATTCTTACTCGGAAACTTCCGATATACAATGCCACGCTGACATTTTGTGTGATAAACACACCTCAATTTAATTCCCAGTTTATTGGAAAGGTAGTCTTGAAAGAACTCTTCCTTAAACGTGAAAATGCGTTATTTTTATCGTTCATTTTAAGTATTTTCAAAAAATAAATCTTGGACTTTTTAATCATTATCATTAATTACCCAAGGCTGTTGTCGTGAAAACTTTTGAAAATTATAAAAAATTCCTTCCCCTTTCGTGTTTGATAAAGATAATAAAAGACAGTCTAACAGAAATTCTCGCAGATCACAAAAGCAATAAAGCGATTCAAGCTCGGCTTGGCAATTAAAGGAGGCAAGATTTACAATTTAATTACAGGAGGTAATTTACGACTGGATTAACTCACGGAGAAGAGGCAATAAAAAAAACACCAACGATCTCACCGGGAATGAAGCTAAATGAACGCACCCGCTTCCGATACAAGCTACTGGCATAAGCCGAGGTGAGGTGTCTGTTGGCGTCACCGCAGATTAGAACAAACATTCCTACGCGAAATTCTTCGGGATAATTTAGTTTGCGTTTCGCACTGAAATCTGATATACATACTCGAAATTGTTGGTTATGTTGCCGCGAAACCAGGAGATATGTGGGTTGTTGTGCGTTCTTTGCCCTGATTCGCTCGTTGCTATACGTAGATTATTCTTGATTGACTTAAGTACGTTGAGAAGTATTATACAGAATACAACTTGGATATCGCTCATGCAGATACGGTAGAGCTGTTTCTCTGATACCTCCCATTGCTAGAACAACGCAGTATCAGCAAGGTTTTTTCTGTCGATCTGTTAGAGATTGGAATGCTCTGTCTTATGAGGTCCGCACAGAACAAGATTTTCATAAATTTCGGAGAGACCTTAGAATAACATTAATGAACAGTCAAGATCATACCAGTTAACACGAATACCACTCACTCACATGTACACATACACTCATATTCACATTCACACTCAAATTCACACTCACACTTGCCATCGTTTTATATTACATTTATGTGTGTTATCTATGAGTAATTTTTTGTGATATTTTGTGTTTTTCTAATATTGAGATTATTGAGTATATTGTTATTATGTGTTTTATATTGTTGAATGTGTTTTGTATATTCTATTATTGTATTGTGTATATTGTCCTGGTGGTAAGACACTTTGTGTTATGGGGCTATGCTCTAATTTCTTACCTCCAGCAATGTGATTATAAGTCATGTTGGAATAAAATAATAATAATAATAAATAATTGATTAAGATACGCAATAGGAGGAAATGTTTGATTTTATAATATTGATTAAATTGTATATAGAGTAAAAGAAGGCCTACACCAAAACAAAGCTGGCTACAATAGGAGCTGTGTCGTTGAGTAACGCGTATCTCAGCGCGTTATGTTTAGCAATGAAGTTATTATTATGGGATTACAAATCGAAAGTTTTCAACTTCACTTTGAACCTGACAGGCAGGCACACAATTAGTATAAATGCACGTTTGTAGTCATTATTCGTAATATTATTATATAACATGTTTATTTTAATAATTTTTTACGTGTTTAAAATCAAAACTATTTCATACGAACTTATATATTTATAATTTACAATTAAATAACACATTTTTACACTATTTGTGATATTATACATATATATTTTACCTAACATTTTGCCTAACATTTTTTTGGCGAAATAACTTTTTAAAGTAACAATTGATTAAATGATAACTTCCAAGCCACTTTCAAAATAATGGTTAAAGTTAATCTAGTTACTCATCTAGTTACTTGTGTGGTAAGATAACTGAATGACTTAACTCGGGCGTAACCAAATCAAAAGTGTCTATAAAAAGAAAAAAATTTGATACTCATTAAGTGTGAATGTGTTCATCTCACGAATCTTAATATTAATTACAATAACTCATACACTGATTGTAGTTATGTTATAAGGCTTAATTTTTATAAAATACGATTAAACAATTTGATATTATCAGGTTACTGAACAATAACAAGTTTAGAACATATTTAAAAACAAAATACTGTCCAGTCTTTTAAACTTATATGTAAGATGACCCTGTAGATGGCGCTTGCAAGTAAAATAATTATGAAACAAGAATCCAGAACTAAAGCTTGTATAAAATATGCTTAAAGAGTTTCGAAATGTTACTTTACTTTTATCAACGACAGGTAAATGCTTGTATTCAGTATGAGAGAGGCGGTCAACCTACACACTTGGGTTGTGGTAGTCTCTACTTGAGACCCAGATGATTGGAGGTCGATTCAGACCGACCGTAATCCGGACTGAAGGTATTTGTCAGTTAGTTCCCTCAGCGACGAGACGAATGCTGGGATTGCGTCGTTCAAAGAGTTCCTATCCAACCGTCTTTCTCTCGAACTTTCTTCAATAGTCTCCGATTAAGAGACTAACAGCATTGAGGAAGGCTTGAGCACTAACTCTCAAGGAGAGGTGTTTCTAAAACTAATTACTATGAAGTTACTGTTAACTAGTGGCGAACTACGGATAAATTGTTTAATCGTTATTTAAATTTAAAAATCCTTATACAAAATAGTGCTGGGTTAATAAATCGATATATCGATGCGATATCGATATGTAGAAATATTTTTCAGTATTTGGACTCCAAACAAAAAAAGATCGAAATAAAATAACAAAAAAATCTTGCAAAAAATCAAAGTTTTGTTGAATACGAGAAAAACTTTAACTTGTATATAAATTTATTGGGAATGTTTATGTGGAAACCAGTGGAAAATACTTAACACCCGATGTATTTCTTCGAATTTTGTATCGCGTATTTGGTGGAGGTGCCGGGTACTGACTTGAAATATTTTGTAGTTGCCGTGAGTTAGAACGTAAAACTCCGTATAGTTTTGGCGATACGTTAAAAGTCGTTAAAAGCTAAACATTTTTAACAGTAGACCTAGTCTTTAGTTTTGATACAGTAATAACTTGTATTTATTTTTTGTTAAAAGAAGAATTTTTTTAAAATTTAAATTCCGATATCGAAATTTTCGAGCGAAATCGATAATCGCATGTCATACCCCAGACCAAAATAATAAGTAACCAAGAGAACGAAGAATTGTTGCAAATTTGCAAAACATACATAGATTATTCTACAATAGCAGCAGAAGAAAAATGGGCTAGTTCAATGATGATTTTCGCAAGGCATTCGCAAAAATGTTTTTTACACTATTTTTCTCGATTAGTATTTTTCATATTTCCGCTTTGTCGTTTTGAATGAGGTTAACATAAAAGGAAATAACAACCAATTTTGTAACATATTAATTGGTATGTACTATTCCTGTGTATGCCCGTAAAATAATTAAAATATCTGCGATTGAAAATGCAACGCCATTGATAATCATTCATTTACTATATATTCTGTATTTCAAATTCAATTAATTCTAGGCCTAATTAGTCTCTTTGTTTTAATCTCTCGCAGGGAAAACCGTAATTTTTAGATCCTAAGTGACTAATATTTTATTTAAATTTGTAATAATCAATGTTAGTTAATTATAAAATCAAAGTATTATAATTAACAAAATTACATAAAGGCAGACAGTGTTAAATTAATTATATAAATATTATTCTCTAGCCTTTATTAGTAAATTAATGACACAAACACGGTAGAGTCTTGCTATTTCTTGTCTAGCCCCATAAACTGATCCATGAA
Source organism: Sweltsa coloradensis (assembly GCA_024449915.1). Classification (NCBI taxonomy): domain Eukaryota; kingdom Metazoa; phylum Arthropoda; class Insecta; order Plecoptera; family Chloroperlidae; genus Sweltsa; species Sweltsa coloradensis. Next base: position 15,797 of record JAMZAV010009498.1, on the reverse strand, counting down.
AACCGTAAGCTAAGCTTTGAGAATGGAGAAGGGTAGTCTTCATCCCAATCAAACGACACATCCCTTCTTCGCCTATCTTCTTCTTCTCTTTCTTCGTGTCTGTCGTCTGTCTACATCCCCGACTGATAAGAGGATTCCAAACGTTTTTCTGAATAAAAGAACAGACTTAGGACGACTGCGTTATGTTTTGAAAACACACGTCGTTCGGCAATCTAGCAGAAATCTGTTTTTATGAATCTCTAGAAAAGAAAACAGTTTTGTTGGAATTTAGAAATTACCAAGATGATATAAATAAAGTGGGTGAGTTACAAATACATCAATTCATCTACTTTGTTTTGTGCATCATTCATGATTTAAACAAATACCGACAATGCAAAACAAATCTCTGTTTATTTATTCTTGATTTAAAGAGGTACAAAAGATTCTACAACTATAAAAATTACATTTTGAAACTAGCATTTAATTTTAGCATTTTAAACAAGCTAATATAACTTTAAAATACCATACACATTTTACGAAAAGCTGGTATTTATGTTGACTCGAGCGCTAAGCGCTTCGACGATAATGTCGTGAATGCGATTGCAAGGATTGGGTATCTTAAACAGCTCTCGAAAGTCTCTTCACAATAATCGTCCTATCCAAAATGTAATTCACGTGAAGAGGGGCATACATAGAACCCTATTTCAGGTATAATTCCCACGGTACAAAATATTGTCCGCGGTGGGATACGGTCAGAGCGCTGGACACTACGAGAACCTAGGTTCGAGTCCCGCATAAGGCATGGGTTATTTATGTACTTCACCCTCGTCTGTCACCACTCATCGTCTCTAATAGCAATATTGCAACAATGGATACGTTAAGCAAAGTAGATCAATCTAGTGTATAATATTTTTTAACTGGCATAATCTGCTGAATGTGTTCTGGTAAAAAATAAATACATAAAATTAATGTAAAAATTAAACAAAATCATGCAAAGTTGATTCTCGATACCACTTTTTTTCACCCAACAATAATGAGTTTGGAAACATTATATTTCACACAATTTAAATTTCAATAATTTAATAATTTTGCATGCCACACTTCAGTGTCTTAATCCACACAGTAGTTAACTAAAAACGGGGTTAATTGGTAGGATCAAACCGTCCTTAACTCATATTTTCTTATCCACAAAAAGGGTTTACATATTTTTCGGGGTTATTTAACTCTAATATTTTACCTCAACTATTTATTAGGAGATAAATTTTTCTCCTTAACTGGGTTAAGAACAGTTTACTCCTTAAATTAACTCCGTTTTTGGTTAACTCCTCTTTGTGGATCCGTTCCCTGGTGTCTAACTAATATTTTGGAGTTGGGATAATTGTAAAGAGCAAGCCCAAGGGCTGTTGAACTTAATCCCTTTCATCGCATAAACGTCTGAAGGAAACTTTCCAAAAGCCTTTCAGTCAGAATTGCCATGTCGAACTCTGGACCTCTCTTATCATGGCCTAACGCTTCGCGATTAAACTACAACTGTCAATTATTTTTAAAAACATTAACTATATTGACTTTTCTTATTATCTATTATCTAAAATGAAGGAAACTTTGCAAAAGCCTTCAGCCAGAATTGCCATGTTGATCTCTGGACCTCTTGATTCAGAGTCACATGCTTTGCACATAAACTACAACTGTCAATAATTAAAAAAAAAAACATTACCTTTATTGACTTTTCTTGTTATCGATTCTCTGAAATAAACAAATAATCTCTCCTGCACAGAAATTTTGATTGACCAACAAATAAATCATTTACACTATTGAATCCATTATGAGTTCACAGTTATTTATTGCTGTATACTTCCAACTCTCTCTTATCCAACGAAAACTGCTGTAGCAACTAAAAGCATCAAACTGTTTGATGCATGGACTATAGTGAGAACAATCAAAGGAAATTCATCATGCGTGGTGCGCGCACCACTTTAAACATTAGTACTTGAGAGCTGTCTTTCTGCTGGTGACGTGCCTGTGTTATCCATCAACTTAATTTGAGGAGTGCTGTGGCGGCGTGAGGGGGAGTGGGGGTGGGGGGGAACTCTCCGTCATGTTTGCCATGGCAAAGATAATTCCCAGATGGATCCCCCACCCCCCGCCCCACGCCCACGGCCAACAACGTAATAAGTTCCATCCATTTATTGTATACTTATACAATTTTGTATATTATTTCTTTGTTATTATTTTTTTATTAGAAATGTTCTGAAAAAATGTTTCAGATGTTTAAAAAGATGTAAAGCGCTCGGAGGGAAGTTAAACAAATTATAAGTTACAATCCTGAGATGAATTATATCTGAAATAAGATGTCAGATGTTAAGAAATGAAAGAGAAATTCTCTTGGGTTGGATTGGGTTGGATTCAGCTATGCTTATGTTTACAACGAAAACAATTTTTAGAATTTATAAAACAAAATTAAAACAATAATGTGTTTAGACGCGTTCAATATTCGTAGGATCACTGTCAAAATATGTATTATTATTATCAGAAGGGATCTCTTTAATTATTTTTCCGATGTGAAAATAAACTATAATAAACATGGTGTTGTTTGTTTAAAAATTTAATTAAATTTTTAGTTATTTTGGTTGTTTTCTTTATATTGTTGGTTGGAGTTCGAAAATTAAGGTTAATAATGTATGTTGTGATCGTAAAAAGAGCAAATACAACATACTGTGACTGAACTTTAGGCTTGTAAATTCATCCACCAATAACAATGAAAACATTTTTAATCTGAAGGAGTAAAATATATTTTTATCCGAAATGTGTGTTAACTGTATTATTGGAAAAAAATGTGTACTTAATAAAAATTAAATTAAAATATTAATAAAGATTTGTCGACAATCTTGAAGGTTACTTTAATAAATACCAAAACATGTAAACATTCAAAGTGGTGTGCATATTCTTTCTTTTATTAGATCTTTCCTTTGCCGGAAGAGTCTGAGAAACTTCCAAACAATATTTCGCAAATAACAAAAAACAATCTTCATTCAAATCTATGATTCTATGTTAGGTTATGGTGAAGCTTAGTAGTTATAAACCAGCAAAAGCGGGACTTGAAAAACTCAGCATTTGTAGAGAAATTCTTTGAAAGTATCGAAATTTATTATCAAACTGTCGACTTCAATATAAATTCTAGACTAAAAAAACCTTCGAAAGAATAATATTATCATAACAGTCATACAAGTAAATATTAAGTTTAACGTCGCACTAAAGACTTTTCTTCGACCTATAACTGTTATCCAATGTAAACTTATTTTCTTGCTATAAAAGTTGAAGCAATGAATTCAATTTATTGTCTATCGTTCTGGTTCTGTTTACGTGCGATCATTTTCTGTATTGTAATGTGCGTATCTGAAGAATACATTTATTACATTATACATTATTAGTGACTTATGAGTATATCTTTATACTGGATACATGAGATTCATTTTGCAGATCTGCCAAAACATTGTCTTATTTTCCAAGGTTTGGTGTATTTGGATTAAGGACGCTCAACCGTTAGGTCTTTTCTAAGGGGCCGACTCTGCATTCTAAAATATATGACAGGGCAAGTGTTTATATTTCGCGGCAAACTACAGGTTTAAGATCATGATTTTTTAGGACTATACACTTCACAAAATAAAATAAAGATTGCGATATTTAAAAGGTTGATCAACTTCCTTCATCAGGTTTTTAATGACAGTTGAAAAAACATGACAACAGAAGGGCTTTAATAAAAGTTGATGAATGAGGTTGATAAACCTTTAAAAATCGTTATCTTTGTTTTATTTTGAGTAGTGTATAGTCCTAAAAGTCATGATCTTAAACCTGACCTACTCTAAACATGTTTCATCGTTGTAATATTATCAAACTACAGGTGTCACCTGCTAAACATAATATGTAACTCATATTGTATTGTTTTCATATTGAGCAATTCTCAGCATACGAAACGATTCTTGAGGACGTACTTTATAAAGTCAACGCAAATAAACATGATAAAAGATTTTATACGCTTTCGGGGATAACTGAGATTCAAGTTTATTACGCCATTTTGAGTCTAGACGGCCATAATAAAGACCCAATGTAAGAAGCAGTAATTTCTCCGGACATTTACGATGCATGATATTAAGTTTTACCATAAGGTCACTCGCGATAAGATTCCAAAGTTTTAAGTGTTTTGTGTACAATTATGATAGTTTGTACAATATTCAATATAATAATCTAGAAGTAATCTAGCAGTAAACAAATTGAAAAGTTGTAAGATCGGCTTCAGAAGTAAATCAAGGGTAATCTTTTATCGACACCACTAACCCTCAATCAGGAAATCTCGGATTTATTCTAAAATGCACCTTTAAATTCACACTAAGTTAGCAACCAGCGGACAAACAAGGAGTGGATGGCTTACCCTATTTATTTCACTAAAAAATATTTTCCCTATTTGATTCCTACACAAGAAATAAGCATGCGAAAAGGTTATGCAGTGTTTATTGAATCCATTTATATATACAAAACTTGTTCTAATATTAACTACGCCCAGAGGGCCCAGGTGTTAAAAGGTTCCAATAGGCCAAATGCTAAAGTAAAATCAGGCCGCCATTTTCCCCCACGGCCTGTTAGATGACGTCATCGAGTGACGACTCTGTGATTATAACTACGTCAGAACGAACTGAATATTCACGTATCTTCCAGACGCCTTGATTTACTTCTGACTCCTAGTGTGCATGTATGTAATCACAATACACATAAATGAAGGCGTGTGTCTCAAATTGATATCATTATGTTTTAAAGAAAGGATGTACTTCACAAAAAGTGTGAATGCTCTCGATAGCTTATTAACTTATTTTGAGGTATGTTCGTTTGAAGTCCACAGAAATTATTTAGCGGGTAGAGGACGCTATTAGATTTAAGAAGAAAATGCATTTTTGTGGGTGTTAGGTCCTCCATTTACGAAGGGAAAGGTTTCATAGGATTTAAATCACGTTAATGAAGGGGTACACAACACATTTAACCATTGTGTCGCTCTTAAGGTGACTAACTAGATATTTGAGTGATAAGATGGTTTTCAAGGGAATGCCCATGTGCTGGCCGATTGACGAAGCTTTGGGCACAGATAACAGAGTACACTACGTGACTCTATTATCTGTGCTTTGGGCATACTTCCAGTTAGGATTGCGAGTGACGAGTATTGAACCTGTGGCCCCCGAAACAGATTTTCACGCGTTCCGCTTACATTACCTTTATCGGTTAATGTCCTGATACAGAGGTTCTTCCTTGTAATGGAGTTTAGAATCACGTTCAATAGATAATTTGAAAGTATGAACATATTTCATACAATAGAAGCCATTGAATAAGTATTTTAATTGTAATAAGAATTAACAATTGTTTCATTCAGCTTACAATGTTTTACTCCTTCAATTATTTCATTTATTAAATAACCAGTATAAAGTTAATACTTCGCAATGCTTAATGCGGACTGTTTGCAAGAAAATAGTCTCTTATTATTGAAGTTCTGATTCTTTATAAACCCATACCAAACTTATCGTTCTAAACTCTTTACAAGAAAAACTTACGGAGAATTGTGTTTTTTTTGTCTACCTATACTTTATATTTATCCATAGTTGTATTATCCAGAAATAAAGTCAGATAAGGTGCAAATAAATAAAATAAAATACCTACTTTAGAAACTATAATCACTTGCCAACAATATTTATATTCGTGTTTAATGTGATGTACTATGCTAAACAGAAGCGATTCAGCCAATATTAACTGATTTGGTAACAAACAGAGCAAACATTTTTGTTATAATGGAAAAAAAACAATGTAGCTAACTTTTAAGAAATCTTCAATTTTGCTAAGAAACGGTCGTTATTCAAGTTATAGTTTTGAATTGAAAACTAACCATGGATACCATACATTACGAAAAACTTTTCAAAATTATTTGTTTGGATGCGATATTTGTGGGTGTAACTTATTTACATGGTACTTTAGATAAAGCGTTTCCAGGGATTACTTGATTTTAAAAAAGAACACACTTTCACACTTATTTGCCAATATAGAAGGGATGTTATGAGCTATAAACGACATAAGCTTAGTTCCTAACACCACTTCTTTATAGGCTAATAAGTGTGAAAGTGTGTTGTTTTTATAAAGTCACGTGTTTGATCGTGATAGACATTATATAATAAAAATAATCATTATGATTCATTTAATATTGATCAAGTACTTTGCACCGATATGAACTCCTCCAAAAAGAGAGTGTGAAATAGTACAATACAAACTTATTACACGATCGAGAGATATCTTCAATATAATCATCTGTCGATTACACAAATTACAAGAAAGGGAGTTAAAAACAACTCCAATAGCTTAATATTGCTGTTTAGTTGGTTATTTGTGATTTTGTATTGTTTTTAAATAGTCTAAAAAAGATTTTCATGTCAGATTTTAAATCCGGTGTGCTCCACTTTTGAAGTCACTTAGGGCGCATGCGCGCGCCTGCCCCTTGCCCTCAGCCGCGCTTGTCCACCTGCCGCCGGTTACTGAGCCACAGTGACGTCACGCGAGGAGGCGTGGTCAAGACACATGATTTCAGTAAACAAAATTAAACGGCGTAATTTTTGTCCGATTTATTTTTGGTTTTCTTTTGACTATTCAAAATAATATCTCAAAATCAATGAATAATTCTTGTTTCAAGATGTGATAGCTCCCTTTAAGGGGTATAATTTAGGCAAAGTAAGTTAAACACTTTTCCACTGGGTCCCCTTGGCCCTTTTATCACTATCGAGGTAGTCGGTGACAATAGGTATCTTCGAGACTCCTTGATGTACTAGTAAAATCGACGGTACAACTTCAGAATTAAAATAATATTATCAATAACTTACATCCAGGTTGATTCCAGGGACCGGGAACGATGAGTCTGGAGGACGGTTATCCGGCATGTACTTGTAGAACTCAAACTCATCCTTGTACCACTTGACCGAGTACAAGCCCTTGCCTTCAAGGTCAAACTCGCAGCTCAAGGTCACCTCATCGCGAAGGTCAACTTGAGATGGCACTTGGAGCTGTTTCATCTTCAAACCGTTCGCGTCTGGAAAGAGAGAAAAGCAAATATTAGTTGAGAGTTTTCTATACTATCATGAGGAAATCTCTAAACTTTCGTTTTGTCGCAAATAGCGATTTTCGATTTGTGTGGAAACAGAGTACAACAAATAAAAACATGAAATAATCTCGCATAGTAAAAACACTAAACTCACGAAAAAATTAGTTTAAAAACAAATTAATTCGAAAACAAATGTTGACAACACATCCATCAATGCACATTTGAAAAAAATATATATAATCTATGATAATAAGATCATAAGAACGTGGGATTAGCCCACAAAATATGAATTGATGCCATGTTCCTTGACCGGCATCGACTCATGTATCAATGAATGCAATTCAAACGAAAATTTAGCGATTTTAAAGCATAGAGCACCCAATGTGACACATTTTATCTTGAAGAATTAGATATGACACTTTGTTGTTTTACAACATAAATGGAGATCTCTAACGCTAAAATTTTTTTTTTCTGGATTGATTTCCCTAATAATAAATGGCGGATTAAACAAATTATTGTTTGTGATCGCAGATGACAACACAATAAACATCTTCGCCCGTCTTATTTAAATTAATTCTCCCAACAATTAACTAGATCGTCATTGGATTGCCACGATTTCAGGTTACGTAATTATTTTCTACGCATGTGCGTGAATATCCGACATGTTCCAATAACAAATTTAAATGCAGATGAAGACTACATACCTCTTTGAATGAAACAGCTACACCAACGGTAATTGTTTCAAAACATTAACGGTTTTGTGTCAAATAAATTCATCTATTATTAGCCCCGGGGTATTGGCGAGGATGGGACGTTTGAAATACAGCAGTGGTGAAGGAAACTAGGGTATTTATTACATGATTGCATGCTATAAACGTTCTTGTTAAGTGAACAGTGAATCATAAAACAATATACTTGAACATCGTGGCGTACATTGGTGAGAAGTATTCGGTGAGTATAACATTCGTGAAACACGAAACTCTTAGAGCATCATTCACAACAGTCAAGTTCCAAGGCTTAAGGTGGGAGTAGTTTTTTGTATTGCCAAGTAAGTGTTTCAATTGGTAAGTTCTCAACTCGTCCCAAGTTGTAAGCTTGACATAAGGAATTGCCCAAAATTCAATTCTTGTGAATATACCTTACGACATTAATTCATTTATGAATTGGCCACATATAGCATATTATGCCTTAATAGAGTGACCAGTATAATATCAACTGATGATTTACAACGATGCACGATGGTTGAATATTCGTCAGGTACCGATCTGTATAGTCAGACTTCGTTGATCGAACTTCGTTAAACGAATAAATAAAGACCTCTCACTTACTTCGTTTTCTTTCTTTTTCCTGTGTACACTTACCATTAGACCAATCGAATTTCCGAACTTTCGCAACTCATTTAAATAGAAAATCGATCTTAATCCACTGAACATTGAGCAAAAATGTAAATTAAACAACGATTTTGCACGAATCAATAATCGAGATATTTACCCTTTTAACATTCGCCGCTCGAAAACGTTCTTGGAAAGTGGGTGTTGTGATTCAGTGGGGTATTGATGGATGAGGGGCTGTAAATAACGGATATTGAAAATGACACGCAGCTCCGAACCGTTAGCCGCGGAATGGGGTGGCTGGCTGGCTGGCTGGCTTACACCACACATATTTTAAACGGATTCACGCATAGCTTTGCGTTCTTTCTAGAGTTGATATGCGTGAAACATGGTCGTATATTAAATATGCTACATCTCAAATAGACAACATGCAGAGTTAGAGTAAAAAGTTTCCGAGGAATGTGGGAGATCCGTGGTTCGATTCCCGGTTGGGGCGGACTTTTTTAATTTCTGAATTGTAGTAAATAAAAACAATTACACCCACGGGAGTGTTTCCCGATCAACCAAATCGAGAAATAAACCCTCGCTCATACCTGCGTAAAGGTAATGACATTATAATTAATGTTTGGTGGTCAGTTCAAAGGCAGCAGATATTCGTTGCAGTACTGTTCCATCCATTCAGATGTATAATGCAACTACAATTCAGAGATAAAAATGTACCCGTCCTGATGGTCTAGTGGTTAAGACGTCCACCTGGAATGTGGGAGATCCGTGGTTCGATTCCCGGTTGGGGCGGACTTTTTTAATTTCTGAATTGTAGTAAATAAAAACACAGTTATAACTTCCCGCACTTCTAAGACTATTTTTTATGTCAATGAGTGGAGATACAATCATAAAAATAAAAAAATGACCAACATTTAGGAAAACTATCATCCTTAATAAATTGTTTTAATTTATGTTTAATAAATTTAATATATATATAATGTAATGTTTAATTTAATTTTGATAAACTCTTATCCATTTAAAATGATAACCTTGCTCTTATGTAGACTACCTGGCACCTCCACCAAAATAATTATATTTTTATATAGTGGCCGATATGGATTAAAGTACTCGGTTTTTCGGTTATAATGCCACGTATATTTTCACTATGCCGACGTTTCGATAAGATTTCACTCATCTTCTTTATCAATAGTAATGTAGTTTACGTATATTACATTTTAAGTTGTATTTGCCCCGAAGAAGATGAGTGAAATGTTAGTGAAACGTCGGCATAATGAAAATGTACGTAGCATTATAACCGAAAAACCGAATACTTTAATATATTTTTGTTGCTTAAGTTCTCATTCAGTAAACTTAGGCTTTTCGAGAAAGTTAAAAAAAATGATATCGAGTGGCGCAAAAAATTTGACGACTCGAAATTACGGGAACTCGAACACCCCTAAATATATATAAAATTAATGTAGCTTTTTATGTCTAGAAAAAATAAAATATATTGTTATTTGTGGCATTTAACTGATTAAAAATGCTAGCAGTCAGCGGTATGTACCGCGCTTGAAAACCAGGTCAAGCCGGTTTTAAAACCAGCGCTCGTCTACGTTCATAGTACCTAATAGAAACCGATTGACAAAGATAGACAATAAATGTGAAATGTAATTCAATCAAATTACAACGTCAATTTATCTCCAATCAATGAAATGCCATTCACGGATTGAACTAAAAAGTGGCGCGCGTTTTAACCATCATGACTCGCACATAGAGAAGAGGATATTTCGAAAAGTAAATTGATTTAAAACTCGTCCCTGTCTAGCCAGCTTCTTCCAATCATGATTGATTAACCCGCCAAGTGCGCTAAAATATTCACTTTAGTGTATTTTTTTTTGCCAGGCGATTCATCAAAAAACAATTACGTTTTTTTTTGTCAGGCGAGAGAGAGACATAGTGGAAAGTTTCGAGTTAAACTCGGGATAGAATTTGTATTTGTACCGATAGCCTGGATTGAAGTTGCACATTCGAGTGGAGATCGGTCTTTGTCGATCATTGTATGTGTGTTTGGTTCACGAGTCGTTTGGCAACAGCGCTTTGTAGCTGAACGTTCGAGGCTGAGGAGGGTTCTTGACGTATGATGCTCAGATACGACGTAGCTGTACGTACACTCGCCTCGTGGGCGGGGGGTGGGGGTAGGAGGGGCAGGGGGGCAGGAGGGGTTTTACGAGATTGATTTGTCGTGCTACTTGTCACACTCACTGGGAGATATAGCTATATACAGAATTTATACACATATTATACAGAATTTGTTGCGGAGAATTAGATTAAACCTTAGTTAAAAACAAAAAATTAATATAAGTATAATCTTATAACCGTAACCGAAAAATAATAATGATAAGGGATGTCACAGGGATGTCTTGGTCGCTTTGGTTTACTGTCCCCTCCTGAAAATCAGTTATATGACTGAGTGGGTAGTAGGTGTGGGTCGAAAAAAATGTTTTGTTTTTTTTCGGAACGCTTTAGTGCGGAAAAGTTGCCTATTGTAATTAGAAGAAAAACGGCACTAAAAAAATTAAAATCGGTTGACATCTTCCGTTCGCGCATCGGACCTAAAGTTAATGAAAATTACAAAAACCGCGACTTTTTTGTACTTTTTTTTTGTAACTAAATATTTTTTTTTCCGGAACGCTTTAGTGCGGAAAAGTTTTCTATTGTAATAGAGAAAAACGACATAAAAGAATTTAAAATCGGTTAGCAGCTTCCGTTCGCGCATCATACTTAAAGTTAATGAAAAATTGAAAAAATCGCGACTTTTTTGCAGAATTTTTAAGTATGGTAAAATTTTTAAAATAAACACGCTTTAATTTTTTTATGCTTGTTTTATGGTTTAAATAACCTAAACAAATTATATTCTGATTAATAACCTAATTTTTTCCGTTCGCGCAACGTCTAAATTAAAAACAGAAAAATACAAATTTGTTGCAATTTTCACTGTGCAACACTTAGCTCGTTTCGCGAGAACAAACGACCCAGAACTCACCACGTGGAGGTGGTTGCACGTCGAGTTCCACCCACACCCTACCCAACCAACCATCCAATTGTTGGGTGTGGAATTTACATTATATTTACAACTATTTACAACGATTTTCCATAGAGTAGGTAGGATCTTTGGCTTACTGTGTATTTAATTTCGTTTTTTATATTTTCTACACATTTGAAGTCTGATTTTGTGGAGAAATGAGGCATGTCCGATCTCGACTTCAGTGTTGCTCGGATATAGCCATCTCTGGCTTCATGACCACATACTTTACTCGAGGCCCCTGTCACAAGTTTGACACACCTCTCCACAGCCTGGGTGTGACAGGGAAACTTGTGTATATCTCTGATGGACTTAGTGTCAGAATTGATGAGTGATTAAATACCATCTTCACTGCGGTCCCGCAGCATTGGGGGAGACTACAACCCACAGAATTCCAATTAATTATTTCAGTGTAATCGAAAGCTTGAAAGTTTATCTTTGGTGGTACAAAATTTCTAACAATCTTCTTCGGGACGGTTAGTCTTGCTTTTAAGATCCTTCTGTAACCAAGCTCCCGAATATGTTCTCTATCATCGACAAGCATTGCCAACAGAAGATTCTCTGGGTGCTCAAAGAACGCATTTTGTTCTATTACTGGATCGACAACTTGAAGTAATTCGTCGGATAAATACCGTGATGTTTGGATTGCTTGAAAGACATGTTTTGGTCTGTCAGTAAAATATTTGCTCTTTTTTATGGCAAACCACACAGGCATGTAAGATTTTAAGATGAAGCCAACTATTTCTTTTAAGTTTCTGGATGGATCTGATGAACTTATATACAACCTCAGGACTCGGTTGGCCGCAGTTAGCCATCTGGAATGGGACATAGGACCAGGGTCCGATTTGCCAAGTCTTCTGGACAATGTCCCAAGGTGATTGATTGCACTTGAAATGTCCAACAATACTGTTGGTCTTTGCTCAACAAATTCCTGTCTATATCAGGAATCGAACAATCTATGGGTTCATAGTCGACCACAAGGAGATTTTCACAGCAAGTGAGCTGCTGCCCGATTGGCCCACCAAAAGATTTAGGCCCTGCAGTTTGTTTGTCGATGATAGAGAACATATTCGGGAGCTTGGTTACAGAAGGATTATAAAAGCAAGACAAACCGTCCAGAAGAAGAAGATTGTAAGAAAATTTCGTACCACTGAAAATAAACTTTCAAGTTTCCGATAACACTGAAATAATTAATTGGGATTCTTGTGTGTTGTATTCTCCCCCAATGCTGCGGGACCTCAGTGAAGATGATATTTAATCACTCATCAATTCTGACACTAAGTCCATCAGAGATATACACAAGTTTCCCTGTCACACCCAGGCTGTGGAGAGGTGTGTCAAACTTGTGACAGGGGCCTCGAGTAAAGTATGTGGTCATGAAGCCAGAGATGGGTATATCCGAGCAACACTGAAGTCGAGATCGGACATGCCTCATTTCTCCACAAAATCAGACTTCAAATGTGTAGAAAATATAAAAAAGGAAATTAAATACACAGTAAGCCAAAGATCTTACCTACTCTATGGAAAATCGTTGTAAATAGTTGTAAATATAATGTAAATTTCACACCCAACAATTGGATGGTTGGTTGGGTAGGGTGTGGGTGGAACTCGACGTGCAACTACCTCCACGTGGTGAGTTCTGGGTCGTTTTGTTCTAGCAAAACGAGCTAAGTGTTGCACAGTGAAAATTGCGACAAATTTGTATTTTTCTGTTTTTTAAGACGTTGCGCGAACGGAAAAAATTAGATTATTGATCAGAATTTAATTTATTTAGGTTATTTTAACCATAAAACAAGCATAAAAAACTAAAGCGTGTATATTTTAAAAGTTTTACCATACTTAAAAAATCTCCAAAAAAGTCGCGATTTTTGCAATTTTTCATTAACTTTAAGTACGATGCGCGAACGGAAGATGCTAACCGATTTTAAATTCTTTTATGCTGTTTTTCTTCTTATTACAATAGGAAACTTTTCCGCACAAAAGCGTTCCTAAAAAAAATATTTAGTTACAAAAAAAAGTACAAAAAGTCGAGGTTTTTGAAATTTTTTATTAACTTTAGGTCCATGCGCGAACGGAAGATGTTAACCGATTTTAATTTTTTTTGATGCCGTTTTTCTTCTAATTACAATAGGCAACTTTTCCGCACTAAAGCGTTCAGAAAAAAAACAAGACATTTTTTTCGACCCACCCTAGTGGGTATACTCTAAATACAAAGTTATGTATTTATTTCTGGATGAATAACTTGTATTGTAAGTTTCCGGTTCATATCCTCGTTGACGCTAATATTTGCTTTTTATTTCATTATCAACAAATACAAAAATAGTTTTATATTTTCTGTTTTTACCCAAGATTAATATTAATTATTAAAGAATGTAATTTTGAATACATTTTATATCAATTACTGCTAAATTAATCATTTGCTGATTAATTTCAGAGTAAGGTAAATACACTATTGTGCAAAATCCAAATACAGTTTGATTGTTTAGATTATTTGTGAAATAATTTAAATAATAGAAAGCTTGGAACTAGTTTTGGCTTTTTCCAGCGATATAAATTTATTTTATTACCGTCTAGTAAAGTAACCGTCTAGTACGGAGATGTTGTAATTGATTTCTCTTCATCTCCCGTAGTTTTGTTGTAGAATTTTATTTTAACGTAATTACGAATACAAAATGAAAGTGAACTTAAAACCGGTCTCAAATATAAAATCAAAGCTTATATGCGGGGCTTGTGTAGGTAGTGGTTGGTTGACATGGACAACGGTTGAATCCCCTTGTCAAGTAATCACGGCTTATGAGGTCAGGGCCTAATCGACTTCAACCACCAAGCTGGCAGCTCAATCCGTACAACGTAGCACTAATTAAAAGTGCACAAAACACAATCTATGCAAGTGGCCAGGTCGGCTATCAAAGAGCTTAATCAACTAATGGCATGAATATACTGAAGCTCGAACAATGACTCAACTGTTCTACATATTGCATACAAGACTAATATTGAGCACAATGATAAACTGCACATATTATACGTGGCGTGTGAGTGAGAGATTTTTCTATAGGGCGACATGGATTCCTTTGTAAATCCGTTTTTAACTGAAGAGAAGACGTCAAAAACATAAATTATAAAAAACGACACGTTCACGGTGATGTATCTATATTTCTGACCACGAAATATTCATTTTTTTATTTTGTGAACTAATATACCAAGCAAAAATAAACTGATGATTTTGTTCTTGGAAAACCTTGGGTCCAGAGTAAAACAAGGGATGGGTAAGGAAGATACTCGATTAGTTATAGTCGATGGTGTAAAAGTTTAGTCTCAGGTGACTAACCATGGTATAGTTACTTTGGGTAATTGATAGGTAACGTAATAGTATTAATATTAAGTAAATAGAAATAGTGGTGGAAAGGGGTTCCGTCACTTTCCGGGCCAACTACACCACTGGGTTGGGAATAAAATCATGTCTCTTATTGGATAATAGATAGTCTCGTATTTTAGGACGATAGTTTTAAACATTTCTAGTTTTGAGCCATAGTTTAGTACTTATAGTGAGCATTATTGAAATGTTGTCAAGTTGTTATTTCTTTTGAAAAAAGATATGACATTAGCCGATGAAGTGACGTGTGAGTTTAATTTATATATTCTCTGCTAGTAAAATACACGAGAGTAAAATAATTTATCTTGAAATGTTTGTGGCATTTTATTGGGGCTACTTTGTGTAAATAAACTACTCTGATAATACATCGTTACGTCAGAATAATACAAGTATTGTTTATCCTTACCATAAATATTGTTAAAATATTGACTCTTCACTTTATAGTAGTCGGCCGTCCATCTTTCTTTTAAGTTCACTCCCAACGTATAAAACACAACCCAATTATTGTTCTTCGAGCGAACTTTTAAAACACCGAAGCCACTTTTCGCCCCTTTAATTTTCAGAGCGCGTACGCACAAAGAAGAATTACGATTTTCCCCGACGATCTGTAGTCTCCTTGTTGGAACCCTTGCACCTTGAGATAGAGGGAGGGGGGAGCCCATTAGCTATTCACCACGTCGCGTGTGTTCTCCTTGGGTTGTCAGTCCTCTTCTACCCCGACACTTCGCCCATTCAAACCATTCGTCCACGCGGTGAATATTAACATCGGTGGTCTACAGACTTCTTAGCCCCATTGGTTGGAATGCACTTTACTCAAAATTGGCTAAGAATGTGACGTACCATTAACTTAACATTTGTGGTCGTTCGAAGAGGCTTAGAGAGCGGATTCGATGGTAAGTTGGAGCCACCAAGTCTATTGATTGAAGA
>JAMZAV010009497.1:0-22936 GCA_024449915.1 Sweltsa coloradensis | reverse complement strand
GTAATACTATAGCAATTAAATCGACTTTGATGAAATACCAAGCTTATGTAACCTCCTTCATTTTCGCAATCTTAATAAATAAATAAATAAATAAATAAATAATAAATAATAAATAATAAATAAAATTAATAATAAATAAATTAATTAATAAAAAAATAAACAAAACAAAAATTTAAAATAAATAAAAATAAATTGTATTTAGAGTCTACCCACTCAGTTATTCACTTTTCCCTGTGACTGCAACCTTGCAAAGCTTGGCAAAATAAATTCACACGAACTTTTACATTTAAAACAATAGTTGCACATGAAGAGGGGCATGCGTTGTACCCTGGACAGGTTTCCCATGAAAAAAAAACAGTAAATACGGAGAGAGAACATCTGTAGCATACACAAGAAAATTAGTAACTACATAATTGTTTCATTATTTTTTGGTTTCATTTCCGAAATATTGCGGAAATAATCCCCGCAAAATGTTTAACAATTGTAATGTATATAATTGCTAACACTTAAGACTCCCTTTGATTCGTTTGATTGCGTCGGGGCCTACAGGGTTAGCTTGGTCGCTTTGGTTTAAAATCCTCCACTGATATGACTTAGTGGAAAGACTCTTAATACGAATTTATTTATTTAATTATTTACTTAACAATGCAATGATTCATTTTGAAACGTTCCAGTCCTATCTTTATTTCTAGGAAAACGCCAAAGTCGTTACGAGTAAGTGAGCCATGTGTTGAGTACCTGGGACTGGGAATATTCCATTTCCTCCCGCTACCTAAGGCTAGATCCAGCATGGTTCTTTCCTCCCTAGCCTATCATAGTCTAACAGTAGACGCGCACTTATACCAACTAAACTCAAACCCTATCGTGTATAGGCCTACCTTGAATAATATAGCAAATGTTCCCGGGTACGGAACACATTGATTGATTGATTGGATATTGCTTAACGTCTCATATTAAAGCTCTAAGGCTAATTTTTGACGATGAGTGGTGATAGAGGAGGATAAAGTATGAACAGAAGAGAGAAGGGGAAACCCGGTACCGGCACGTAGCCTACTCCTTTCGAAAAGTACCAAGGGGACCAACGGCTTAACGTTCCATCCGAAAGGACGGTGTAACCTTGACAGTCAAAGGTTCCTCCACTAACCCGGACTGCCGAGCAGACGTCGAGGAGAACGAAGCCGTTACACTAGGCTCGAACCCTCCGTCTGCTCTACTACCAGTGGTATACGTGAGTTTCAGGGCAGAGCGGTCACACCACTCTACCCCTGACCACGCCCGAAGGTGCTTTACTTCGGGGTTCGAGTGGGAACCGGTTAAACGAGCTTAGCTAAACCGCTGGCTGACCACATGACTTACTCATTCGTCTAGCAACGACTTTGTCGTTTTCCTAGTCTAGTTAGCTAAGGCGCCTTTATACCCGGAATGTGGAAGACCCGGGTTCAAACAACGGTCGGGATAGATTTTTTTAAATTTATGGATTGCATTAGAAAATTTAAAGAACATGTTTTGAAATGCATACGATTCTATGGAAAACATAGCCAGTACGAAACACGTGTAAAGATTGCAAGGTTTACTCAATCTCCCAGCGGAATTTTGGGTACCCTTAGCGTGCTAGATTCTTCACACTTTGGTCACCAACTGACATTCAAAATATGATTCGATATAATTGTTTTTTTTCATGAACAAAACATTGTCGTTAAATGAAATCAAACACATCCTATTTTTCAATTTATTTGTTTCTTGAAGGTTTAAATCGCAACGGATCTCGCTCATTATGTTCATTATGTTAGCAGTTCTAAGTACATTTATCACGGATGTATGATTAAATTTCAGCTCAATCTGTTTGTTGGGCCGTATGGGATTGGACAGACAGACAGACAGACAGACAGACAGACACGACAGACAGACAGACAGACAGACAGACAGACAGACAGACAGACAGACAGACAGACAGACAGACAGACAGACAGACAGACAGACAGACAGACAGACAGACAGACAGACAGACAGACAGACAGACAGACAGACAGACAGACAGACAGACAGACAGACAGACAGACAGACATTGTCACGAGGAAGAACCTTTCGACTTGCGTCGTAGGACTGTTGGCTGAGCTCCAGAAAACCATGCTTTGACGCAGAACGCACACGTAAAGTCTGGATAACTTGGAAGCTCTATCGTTTGTCCTATCGGTTTGGGGTTTGCACCAAAATGTGCAGTTAGAATGTGTTATATGCGGTATCACAGCCAATTTTCCAAATACTGCTCACAGACCGTAAATATGACATCAAACAGTTAAATTTGTAGTTACTTCCCAATTTTGTGTAGAAATGTCAAAATGTGCATTGATAGCGTCATGCGCTCATCCTTTCTGAACAGCCCCCAAAAAATGCAGATTTTTTTAATGAAAATTTGAGGTGAAAAAAACGGTCCTGACTGTATGTGTACTTATCTGGATTTGACGGTAAAGCGTATTTTTAAATGGTGATTTAACATTGTAAAATAAGTTGGCCCGAGCTTGGCAAAGAGTCTTTTCTATAATCTATACTAGAATTGTAAGTGAATTACTTTTACTTGTATTACTTGTAGTTGGATGTATGCCTGTGGCTTGAAATAAAATTTAAAAGTTGTTGTGTTCTAAGTGTTTCTAGCTAGTCTTGTTTTATAATGTATTATCTATGGGAAGAACTTCTACAAATATGTTGGTATTTTTCGAGTGAAAGACTCTCAGGACTCCAATATGAGCGAATTAGCCATATCAAAATGCAAATTGAATAATTTTTTATCAACTTTATTATTTTTCATTTGATTGATATGAATTGCTAAACATCTCATAATAAAAACTCTAAGGCTAATTCGAGACGATGAGTGGTGATAGATGAGGATGATAGATGAACAGAAAGGAGGTACCGTTAACGGAATGTAGCAGACTCCTTTCGAATTGTATCAATATTTTTCAAGATTGTCTCCGAGTGGACTCGTATATTTGATGAGCTTAGCGAGCGAAGCGAAGATTCCATTCCACTGCACTGGAGAAAAAAATCCGTATTTTTTTTGTGTGTTTGTATTTTTGTGTGTTTTTGAACACGATTCCGGCTAAACCGATACTCCCATTGCGATGAAATTTTCTGGAGGCCTACGAAATCTCTGAACTTAAGAACTGTCACGTTTTTGAGCGCAATCGAAACATTATTTCTCATGAAAATCGCAATTTTACGATTTTAAAATCCTTAAAAGATTTCTTCGACTTATATACACATGCTTCATACATGCTTTATCCGATTGTAATGTTTTTTCACAGAACCTTAATTTTATGAATGCATGTATTCGTATGAAATTTGAGCGCAATCAAAAAATCATTTCTCATGGAAATCGCAATTTGTACGCTTTTTTTCGTTCTTTTTTAAATTTCTTCGACTTATAAAACCTACATGCTTTATCCGATTGTAATGATTATTTTCACAGAACATTAATTTTATGAATTAATATATTCGTGTGAAATTTGAGCGCAATCGAAAAATTATTTCTTATGAAAATCGCAATTTTACGCTTTTTTCGTTTTTTAAAACATTTATTCGACTTATAACACCTACATGCTTTATTCCATTGTAATGTAGTGTGTAATGTAATGTAATGTGCGCCCCTGATCCTCATGTCGTCGTCATAAAAATTAAAACAATATTACCAAGCGTGTATCGCAGGCCATAGCAATGGGAAAACGAAATCAATTTAAATACCATCTGCATACACATGGCAGCTCAGTGCACCAATTACGCTCATCCAGCAACGCGCCTGAAAAAGCGTTTGCGAAGCTTCCTATTTAAAATAACGTCTTACGTCTAAAGTGTGGAGCTACTGTGTCCGCGACGTCGCGACGCCGAACAGTTAACGCAGTTCCCGACAGAGTGCATGGGGAGGCTGTCATGTATGTTAGCGTCGGCTGAAGAGTCTACGGTGAACACAACGAACTTTCACCAACGTAATCAATAATCTCTACAGAAACGTGAGAAGAGCGCTTTAAGTTGAATCAGAAAAACTTATTAAAGTGATATACATTTAAACAGAAACAAAGGTTTGTTAATCATATACTAGGAAGCTTCGCAAACGCTTTTTGGTCACGTTGATGGATGAGCTTTTTTTTTTGTAATTTTTTAGTTTGCGTGGGATGTCTTAACTTATCAAGTGCTTTTTGAACGCATTGTAGGTGATTGTTTTCAAGTTTCTATTGTTACTTGTTATTGTTATTATAAACCTCAAAAAACTTATATTAAAAAATTATTTATATAGATTTCTGGCTAATTATTTCAACTTTTCTTTCAAAAAGCAATACAGCACCATTACCTTAATATCCATGTGAAATACTAGGAAAACGCTAAAGTCCCGTCGCGTTGTTGAGCGAGCACCGGTACGTGCAACACGACCTAGTTACGACATTCCCTTAATGTTACATACCAATAAGTCTTAAGGTCTTGACCGATTTGGCCGAAAATTTGTAAAATAGGAGAGAATGGATAAAATCCACCGCCATCTAGAGGACCTTGACATCATTTCTTTGGGAAAACTGTTTTACCTCTGTGATAACAAACAATACATTGCTTCCATCGATAGTATTTTGATTACTTCTAGGTGGCAGTGCATAGTGAGACTTTTCGCTGCCATGGTAACGTTACTTTTGTTAAAATGTAATTTCCATCTACACTACTTAAGGTATTGACCGATTTGGCTAAAAATTTGTAAAATAGGAGAGAATGGATAAAATCACCGCCATCTAGAGGACCTTGACATCATTTAATTCATAACGATCGGAACATTTTTATTTTTTTATTTTTTTATTTTATTTTTTATAACCAACGATCGGATTTTGTTCAAAAACTATACAGCAACCCGCCATATAGGTGGTATGTACATGTGTGCAAAATTTCCAGTCGATCAGAGAAACGGTGCGACCTGTATCGAAGCAGTAACAGAAAAAAAAATATAAAAAATAAACAGACATTCGAGCCATAAGAGTCAAGTGGAGACGCTCGCTCCCGCTCGCTCAATGAACGTTCTAGCCCACTTGTTTGGTCCAGAATCGGTCCAAATATCACGAAAATATCACATTAAAAATCGGAAAAATCGTTAAAGTACGATATTTATAAGAAATATTTAATCGGTTGTGCCCAAAAACTTATTAGATCTAAGTTCAGAGATTTTAAAGGTCCCCTTCAATTTTCATCAAGATCGTATAATATGCCGTTTGCCCGGTAGAGAGCGAACAAACAGACAAAAAACCAAACAAAAAAAAAAAAAACACCAGAGCTAAATTTTTTTGGGGGTCAGTGAAATTGAAGTCTTCGCTTCGCTCAGCCAATTAGTAATTAACCATATGTGAGCCGGAATGGAGAACTGACCCTAAGGGAGCAACTAAATTGCTAAAGCAACAGGCAAAAACAGACAACAATGTGTAAAAAGTTGATTTTATTTTATGACTTTTTTATACGTAGGCCTATCCCAGGAATACTACGTAATAACATGTTAACTACTTTGATTTAAATTTTGACAACTGATGTAAAATAGTTTTATGACCGTTTGCACGGGCTGCCAAACTTTTGTTATTTACTTATTATTTATAACTTATTTTTTTTAACATTGACTAAATGTGAATAACATTGCCAATTAGTGTCCAATTTAAGAAAATGTTGCACCAAAATGTTACCCACATGATTTGTTGGATGAGCGAAGCGAAGACTTCAATTTCACCGACCCTCCAAAAAATTTAGCTCGGTCAAGTTTCTATTGTTACTTGTTAATTGTTATTATAAACCTAAAAAAAACTCGTATTAAAACCTTAATTCATAGATTCTGGCTAACTTTTTTATAACTTTTTTTTCAAAAAGCAATACATCATCACAACCTTAATGTCCATGTGAAATATGAACGTTGTAGCCCCCCCCGTTTGGTCATAATTGGCCCAAATGTCACGAAAATATAGCACTGGTAAAAAATCGTAAAAAATCGTAAAAGTACGATATTCATGAGAAATATTTCTTCGATTGTACCCATAAACGTAGCAAGTCTAAGTTCAGAGATTTCGAAGGTCCCCTCCAATTTTCATCAAGAGCGGATATGTCGTTTGCCCGGTAGAGAGCGAACAAACAGACAGAAAAACAAAAAAAAACAAAAAAAAACAAAAAAAAACAAACAAACAAACAAACACCCGAGCTAAATTTTTTGGGGGGTCGGTGAAATTGAAGTCTTCGCTTCGCTCATCCAATTATTTATAACTTAAATTTTTTTGTTAACATTGACTAGAATGTGGATAACATTGCCAATTAGTGTCCACTATAATAAAAAGTTGCAACCAAATGTTACCCACATGATATTTCCAAAACAAGAATTTCAAAGATGTTCACCCTAAGGGTCGGTTCACTTTTCCGGCCCACATAATTATTCTTGCCTTTTGTGCTTTAATACGATATTTGGCCCTCTAAACGATATTTCGAAACCAAAGGAAAATGACTGCAATATAAGCTAGATCAATACGAGTCTTTAAAATTAACAGGAAAATATTTTTTTGCGGGAGGGCGGGACGTCGTCATTATATATGTAGATTTTGGGACAAAAGTGGAAACACTGAGCCAGATGCTACTTTTAATTATTTCGATCGACTATTTTTTAAATATTGTTTCTATACACATCATTGCCTTCCACCTCTTTATAAGGAAAAACGATTTGCTGAAATAACGTTCGATGTACGATTTTTTTTGCAGACGGTTCAAATGAGAATTTTGTACCAGCAGACGAAAAAAAATTACGACGAACGATATTTCAGAAAAACGTATTTCCTTATAAGGAGGTGGGAGGCAATTATGGGTAGAAACAATATTTAAAACATCTTCGCGCGAAATTAAGTGCTTAGTGTGTCCACTTTTTGTAAAAACTTGCACATAATGTCCGACAAGGATGTTATGTCCCAACCTCAAAAAATAGAAACAATTTCCTGTTATACTCAAGACAATATTTCATTAAGCTAAGTTTTCAGTCATCTTCATTTGACTTTTAAAATATCGGTAAGAGGGCGATACCATTCCCAAGTTCGAATCCCGCCACCGCCCACCGGCAATCCTGACTGAAAGTTTTCCGATGTTGTCGTCAGTAGTGAATGCGCATGCAAGCGATTAAGTCCTCTCAACCAGATCTCAGACATCCCTTCGCAATTATCTTACACTAAAATACCCATTTAGACACCAGCATTGCACACTGGACAGGTTTTTCATGATACATTTAAATTTGTATTGCTTAGCTGTAACTATAAAAATATCTGTCTTATGAATACTAAAAAGAGGAAGAATAATAATATAAATGTTAACTAAAAGTCTAGAATTTACATTCTGCCACTTCTCCCTCTCCCACCCTTCCCCTCCCCTCCTCCTATCCGTCTCCCTCAACCCCCTCCCACTCCCACTCCCGCTCCCACTCCCACTCCCACTCCCACTCCCACTCCCACTCCCACTCCCACTCCCCACCCACTCCACCTCCCACTCCCCCACTACCCACTCCCACTCCCACTCCCACTCCCACTCCCACTCCCACTCCCACTCCCACTCCCACTCCCACTCCTACCTCCCCACCAGCTCCCTCTCTTTCTTTCCTGCCAGAACGAATGTTGTTTGAACATTTTGGCTCGTATATGTTTCGATTTACTGAAATGATTTAACAGCTTTGCCGGAAGCGCTTCACGTAATCGCCTTTACTTCATTTCCAATATGAATTAGCGATTAACTAAGTGACTGTCTTTTAAGAGGAGTCGCTGAAGTTGGCTCAACTAAATTGCACGCGCTCAGAAGTTGATGATGAAATACTGGACAATTAGCAATACTTTACCAAATATTGGATGGATATTAACAACTTACTTTTGTATGGATATTTGCACTCGGTTACAAAGAAGTAAATCGAAAATTCATTGCGAGAAATAGTTCAGAAAGAAAAAAACTATATCTTAAACATGGATTTAAATTCGTATTTTATAGTTTAACAAAATTAACCTGCGCGTGCACATTGATTTTAACGTTGAGATCCATTATATATCTATATCCATTATATAATAATTTGCGTGAAATATAACATATTTTATTATTATTATTAGAAGTGAATGATAGCAATTGTCATAAACGTATACCCCGTATATATCTAGCTTAACG
This sequence comes from Sweltsa coloradensis, assembly GCA_024449915.1. Taxonomy (NCBI): domain Eukaryota; kingdom Metazoa; phylum Arthropoda; class Insecta; order Plecoptera; family Chloroperlidae; genus Sweltsa; species Sweltsa coloradensis. Next base: position 14,752 of record JAMZAV010009497.1, on the reverse strand, counting down.
CGCCATAGCTCTACCAATTGAGCTTTCGAGACACAAGACACACCTTCATTAAATTGCTAATTGTTGTGACTGTTGACATCCATAATATCATCCTCAAAGCGGCTTATGCTTAAAAACCTACTATTATATTATTATTATCATTATTAACATTATCATTTTTTTGTTATAACATATTATGTTATTAACTGTTAATCCGGAAAAGGCAGAACCCAAGCGCTTGTCACAGTAGTCTCCACGCTAGCCTCAGGACCCCCAACATACAATGAGATATTAATCGTAATTTGCAGAATGAAATGCCATTGATAGAATTACGGAGGCGGACAAGCGGATTACTGAAGGATGATGATGTTGAAAGGTTTTCCTCGCAACACGGTGAAGCTAATCGCTCGCGCCGCGCCATTCGCGAGCACTAGTCGACATGAGAATTTAGATATCAAAGCATCGCGTTCTGTGAGTCTGTGCGTGTGTCACATCTCGCAATAAAAACCGAACATGACGTACGATTGATACGCGTTTTGTGGTTGACATTGATCAGATAATAATGAATGCTTTTGATTTATTTTTTCCAGGAAAACGGCATACGCGATCTGGATGAAAATTAGAGGGAACCTTCGAAATCTCTGAACTTTAGGTCTGTGAAGTTTTTTGGTACAATCAAAGAAATATTTCTCACGAATCGTACTTTTACGATTTTTTTCGATTTCTATCTAACCCTTTCGTTCCCAGTGTAGCCATATGGCAACGGAAAATTCAAAAAGTATTTGCGGGTAAATTTTGGTTTTTTAGTTAACCCCCCTTTTTATTGGTATATCAAAAATATATAGATTTTTTTCCCAATTCAATGGGACAAATAGTGCCTTTTTGACAGAAGGTTGTTAATACACAGGTGCTAAAAAGGCTAAAAACAGAAAAATGTTTGTTTGTCCCGAAAAAATAATAAATCTTCAGTACTGGTTTGAGATACACAAAATCTAAAATATGCAAAAAATTTTTTAAAAAAATCTAGTTTTAGAAATATATTTCAAATTTAAATTTTACCCAAAAATAAAGAACGTAATCAAAATCCAAAAATTCCCAAAGATTCAAAAAAATGGTAAAAAATCAAGATAATGTTTTTTAAATACCAAAATTCAGAAAAAAATTGGAATTTTTATTGAAGATTTACACTACCTAATTAAGACAAAATTAATTCGGGAATAAAAGGGTTAATGCTATATTTTTGTGTTAATTGGCCCATGACCGAGCAAACGTCTACTCTGTCTGCTATTGATGAAAATTTATGGGATCGTTGAAAATCACTGAACTTAATCATGGTTTTGGGTACAATCGAAAAAATATTTCTCATAAAAATCGTACTTTTAGGGCAACGCTTTACAATTTAACTCGCTGCCCCAATCATTTCGCGGCTGGCTATGCGAGTCGGTCGCCGCGCATTGTTGAAGGCAGACAAGGTTCACTCTTGCTCTTGTCCTTACATAACATGTATAGTACTGTAATGAAACATGTAAGGCTGTTCCACCCTGTTTGTTATATTTTCTAGAATATGAATCTTGGTAAAAATATGGTGAATGGATGTGAAACCTGACGCTTAAAAAAACACTATAACGATATTTTTCCCGAATTTTTCTGATCGGGTACTTGGTAAACATCGCAGCATCAATATAATTTCAAACTGCAACATAGCACAGCGTTCAACGTAGATGGTTAAGTTTATGTCAGCTTAATGTTCAACTGTTTTTCTTCAGTTTAATTAGAGAGAAAAAGTGGGATTTAACACATTATATAGTATGTTCTCCAATTTTTTTAGTTTCCCGGTATTTTTTGTTAATTACAACGCCAAAAGGAAACATTAACTGGAAGCATTGTTTCGAAAAGAAAATCTAAAATAAACTCACGAAAAACAGTTGAACATTAATCAGAACCATCTACGTTGAACGCTATGTTAGATGTAATTGCAGTTTGAAATTATGTTGATGATGCAATATTTTGCCATGTGTTCGATCAGAAAAAAATCAAAATTTGTTTTGATGTTCTTATAGTGAAAGGCATCAATTCCATTCGCTTTAATTTTACTTGGTTGCATATTTAATAAAATTAAAAAACAAACAGGGTGGAACAGCCTTAACATTGACGACACAAAACTGTAATTATTGGAGAGAAATATTCAACCAAAAACGCTCATCCGCCAACGCTCTCTAGCTCCATTGTAAATAAAGATAGAGAGGCTGCCTCGTACATGGCTCGTTTTCTCAAATACGATCCCGTTTGATTCTAAAAAAAAATCTCAAATACTTACCCGTAGTAAACATTTTGTTAGGGCTTTGAGGACTAGGAAGAAAAAATGGAGCCTTAAGTGAAAAAATGAAAATGTTCGAGAAATTTAAATTTATTTTTCTAACAGACAAAAAACAGAACAAAACATGTTCAGTTCATTGTTTTTTAGCAGCGCGGGCACTTGGTGCAAATATTTCTTACAATGAAAATTTCACACAATATTTTTGGCAAGGAGAAAGGAAAATTGTCACTTTGAGACGATTGTTCAACAGATTATATTATCACGAAATAAAAAAAGCGTAAGAAGACCCTATGTCATTTGCCCGGATGGGAACCGGCTTAAGTCGGTATGGAGTATGGTCTTTGTGTATATTTAATACACAAACACAAAGGTATGGTGTACTACAAGCTTCCGCACTAGCTTCAAGAACTCCTCTTTAGTATTGTACAATATCTTTGACGTCACAATGAGGACGCCAAGATATAATTAGGGTTGCGAACAAGTCAAGCGGAATGGAGAACGCTCTTGAACGGTCTCCCTAGCAACACATTGAGATCGATGCTACCTCTTCAGAATCGCGTTTCTGTTTTTCTGTGCATGAATACTACCTCCGACATTCAGGCATACAGAAGGGAATGATGAAGAGCTTGCTTTCCTAATGTACTCTTGACACAAGTCAGCACACCCTGCCATACCCAGCAGTTTAGCCGCGGTCGCTTAGCCGGCAACCTCGGGCGTGGTCGTGGGTGAATGCTCTGCCCTAAGACACACGTATAGGGCTAGCCACAAGCTCAGTGCGGTGTCTACCTGCAGATGTCGCATGATCGCCAACGGTTTAATATTCCGCCACTAGGGGGTACAAAAATGTAGTATAGGATCTGTCAACGCATGCCATTTCAATGCTAAACATGTCATTGTTTATTCATTTTGCGTTGCTATAATTATTGGATAATGTTGGATCTGAAATAATTATTGACTGATGGTTGTGTGGCAGGTGTGAAAATAGTTTTAGTATTTCATCTTTTGTACTATACGATCTGCAAAGAGGATGCAAATGACTTAAGAGTCAAGCCCGTTTTAAACATTTTTAAAGTTTCCAACGAAGGCTAAATGTGATGATGAATATTTGTTCTGAATAATATACTAAACCGGCATCTTACAAATTGACAACTATAATAAATTAGCCAACACTTGCGCTTCCGTGAGGTCAGAACCACAATAAAAAACGCTCCAAAGCTTAGGAACTGATTCAAACTGTACATTTTCACAGCTTTCATGGACACATGAATATTTTACTCCTGGGTAGGTCCAAAATTAATCTTTACATCTTCATGCAATTGAACACGTTTATCAAAGTTCCCCTCATTTACGTTCGATTTTCATTACCATCGTTTAAATTAGCTTTTATTTTAATATAACGTAGCTGATATCATGTCATCATGTTTTTGTTTCATAATTTATTTGTAGCTATTACTTGATAAATTGTTGTATTTGCATACCTATTTGTTAATTATTGTGGGCCTATTTGTTGCAAATAGTAGGGATGATGGGAAGGTTTATTGTAAATTCGTATAGTGGTCAGGTAGAGGTTATTAAATTCGTTTTGTGGATAGTAAATTAAATACAAATTTAATTTTAAAAGATCCCTTTTGAATGGTGCACAATTATACAGTAATTCATTTGCCATACATAGTGATGGAATGTTTTTAAGTCCAATGCTTACATTTGGCATCAATTGTTGTGCAAACTTCATAATTCCATACAATTACTTGCTACTACTGACAAGTCAAGTGACACTATAGATAAGACAACCAGGCTAGTTGACGTTTATTGGTTTACCGTTTAAACGTGATAAGTTTAAACACTTAGGAAACTACTCGTTTTCCCCCATTCCTATTGTGTAATACGTATTTTTTAAATTTAAAATCCTCATAGGGAAAACATATTTTAATTCAACCTGGCTTTTGTTGACCCGGCTAAATCCAACTTAACTGTTAATTAAAGAAAGAATAGTAACTTAACATAAAATACAATGCATCATAGTGTTGTTTTGCTTTGAACATAGTATGTTTATTAACATTGGCTTAGGCACCCAAAGGCTTAGGCTAACATTGTTGTTGGTGAAAACATGCCTACAATGAATTTATATCAATTTCCCACAGTCGATAATATGGAAGGCTTTGAAATGTGATTAATAATATACGTATTTCCCATATTCTTTGTCAGTGAACTTAGAATACGAGTGGCAAATAACAAAACGACGATGTTTTGTTGATATATTGATCTACAAAGTATCCAAACGAGTCTAAAACAGTGAAAAACTGGGGTAGCGCCCATTCTTAATGGTAAAATTTGTACCCCCTCCTCTACGCCCACTCGGCTGACATTGACGCTAGTATGACACCGGCCGACTTGGCTAACCTTTCCCCTCTCTGTCTAGCGTGGCGCGCGCACCATGCTAACCCGTCTCAGTATGCGCGCGCATCACATAATGTCTGCCGCTCAGTTCAAAGAAATAGTTAACCTTATTGACTGAGGAAATAAAATAAAAAAACCTTCAAAACCTTAACGTTACTATTTAAAATATAAATTGCTTTTACCTGGAAAAGAGTTCTATTAACTATTATTAAAAAATAAACAAAAAATACCTCCAAAACCTTTAACGTTACTATTTAAAATATAAATTACTTTTACCCGGAAAGGAGTTCTATTAACTATTATTTAAAAATAAACAAAAAATACCTTCTAAATCTTTAACATTTCTATTAAAAAAAAAAAAAAACATTGTTGGGGGTTTGAACCAGCGCAGAGCGAACCCTACCTTAGCAATCCCATCTGTTACCACCCTGCTACGGCGCACTGTGTACGTTGTCCGCCTATAAACGTATATAGTGGCATCGCAAGCGAGCCGTGAGCGCGCGGTGGTGGGGGAAGGTTAGCAAAGTCGGCCTTTAGATTCAACCATTGACGCGCGCTACTAGAGCGATCTAACGGTTCCTAGTGAACTAACAGTCTGTGACGTAGATTCTCTCTAGCCTTATACCGATGGTTAGAGGAGACGGAAGGTTCGAGAGCTAGTGTAACGGCTTCGTTCTCCTCGACGTCTGCTCGGCAGTCCGGTTTGTGGAGGAACCTATATGACTGCCAAAGTTCCACCGTCCTCTCAGATGGGACGTAAAGCCGCTGGTCCCCCTTGGTACTTTTCGAAAGGAGTAGATAGATCTACCAACACCACAAAGGTCCTGGCCAAAACGGACGAGTCCAAGTTGTCTTGAATTGCAGGAGATAAGCGCATACGCGCGTGCCGCGAGCAATCGGCGGAGAAAACTGAAGGTGCGGGGCGGGCCAGGTCATATCGCTCCTTCCGTAAGCCGTAAACTTATTGGGGCGATGTGTTCCTCACGGCTGCCGACAAAAACTGAGCCGTACGGCGCCCGCATCTACGGAACTCCCCTAAAACCGAGAATGAACTTAGCCCGGAGGCGCGCGCACGTAACGGCGCTGGCCACAGTGGTCTTGTGGTCTTGGTACATCTTACGTGCCGGTACCGGGTTTCGCCTCCTCCCTTCTCGACTAAATATGCACAAGTGGGATTGCATTATCCCGTAATCCGTTGCAAATAGACTTAATACGTACTAGGAAAACGCTAAAGTCCCGTCGCATCGTTGAGCGAGCACCGGTACGTGCAACACGACCCGAGTACGAGATTCCCGTAATGTTACATACGAATAGTTCTTTAAGGTCTTGACCGATTTAGCTGAAAATTTGTAAAATAGGAGAGAATGGATAAAATCCACCGCCATCTAGAGGACCCTGATATCATCTCTTTGGGAAAACAATTTTAACTCTTTGATAACAAATATTACACTACTTCCTCGATAGTATTTTGATTACTTCTAGGTGGCAGTGCATAGTGACCAGAATTCTCGTGCGACTTTTCGCTTCCATGGTAACGTAACTTTTGTTATTTCTTTCTACACTACTTAAGGTCTTGACCAATATAGCTGAAAATTTGTAAAATTGGAGAGAATGGTGTATTTATTGACCCTGCAAAATTTCATAACTATCGGAATATTTTTTATTATTTTTTATTTTTTATTTTTTTATATTTTTTTTAACCAACGATCGGATTTTGTTCAAAAACTATATAGGTAATAATAATAGGTAATATGTATATGTGTGCAAAATTTCAGGTCGATGAGAGAAACGGTGCGACCTGTACCGAAGCAGTAACAGAAAAAAAACAGACATTCGAGCCAAGAGTCAAGTGGAGACGCTCGCTACGCTCGCTCAATAAGTGGGGGGGGGGGGGGGGGGCACAGGAAATAGTAAGGGGGAATTCATTCATTAATCCTCCCCTCCCAACCTTTCCTACGTGCATGTGACATTGACCTTCAAACAAGATGATAAGGAACGCTTCCGTCAGGGTGTTAAGGCTAGCGTAATAACATACTAGGAAAACGCTAAAGTCCCGTCGCGTTGTTGAGCGAGCACCGGTACGTGCAACACGACCCGAGAACGACATTCCCATAATGTTTCATACCAATAAGTCTTTAAGGTCTTGACCGATTTAGCTGAAAATTTGTAAAAAAAGGAGATAATGTTGTACTTATTGACCCTGCAAGTTTCGTAACGATCGGTTCATTTTTTTTATATTATTTTTTTTATTATTTTTTATAACCAACGATCGGATTTGTTCAAAAACTATACAGCAACCCGCCTAGGTGGTATGTACATATGTGGTAAATTTCAGGTCGATCAGAGAAACGGTTGCGACCTGTACCAAAGCAGTAACAGAAAAAAAAACAGACATTCGAGCCATAAGAGTCTGGAGACGCTCGCTCAACTAGGAAAACGCTAAAGTCCCCATCGCGTTGTTGAGCGAGCAGCGGTACGTGCAATACGACCCGAGTACGACATTCCCATAATGTCACATACCAATAAGTCTTGACCGATTTAGCTGAAAATTTGTAAAATAGGAGAGAATAGATAAAATCCACAGCCATTTAGAGGACCTTGACATCATTTATTTGGGAAAACTATTTTAACTCTTTGGTAACAAATAATACACTGCTTTCTCGAAAGTATTTTGATTACTTCTAGGTGGCAGTGCATAGTGACCAGAATTCTCGTGCGACTTTTCGTTGCCATGGTAACGTTACTTTTGTTAAAATGTAATTTATAGCTTCACTACTTAAGGTCTTCACCGATTTAGCTGAAAATTTGGAAAATAGGAGAGAATGTTGTACTTATTGACCCTGCAAAATTTCATAACGATCGGTACATTTTTTTTTATAACCAACGATCGGATTTTGTTCAAAAACTATACAGCAACCCGCCTAGGTGGTATGTACATGTGTGCAAAATTTCAGGTCGATCAGAGAAACGGTGCGACCTGTACCTACCGAAGCAGTAACAAAAAAAACAAAAAAAAAACAGACATTCGAGCCATAAGAGTCAAGTGGAGACCCTCGCTACGATCGCTCAATAAAATTTCGGCACCTCCACCAAAAACGCGATTGAAACTTTTGCTTTGACAAAACAAATCATTTATTTATTGTTAGTTGTAACAATTTTCGAAAAAGTTCATGTATCAAGTTATTAATCTAAAGCAAGAACTATGACTATGATATCGAATTTACTTTCTTAATAAAGAAAAGATTGAAACTGAAACTAACACAGAGTTATTGGAATTAAATTGTAATTCCCTTATTTTCGAATCGTTATATTATATTAAACTGTATTGTCTCTCATATTTTCATATTGAAAAAGTAAAATTGAAGATGTTTTTCCGAACAAGAAATTTAATATAGATATGGCAAATCAGTTGTTCGTGGAATAACTGGTTAGATGATATCATCGGTTCGTTGAATCTGATATTCAAACCCAATAAATTTGTTTTTTGAAAAAACACTTGAGATTGTTTTAAATCAATAACGTTGGTAATATCACATTTATTGAAACGTAAAGAAATATTTAGCTACTTCACGAACCTCTGATCTCGTAAGTCTCATGATATATTCCCGACAGACAGCTAACCTGATCAGAAAACAAAATATGGCATTAATAAAACGTTGATTTAATATTAGATGGAGGAATTGAAGAAGATGGCGGCAACAAATCCATCTCAAAATTTAAGTACCTAGAGTTTCATTATGGACATATTTGGTTTACATGATATTTATAAAAACATGAGAAATGCTCATATCAGCTTTATAGTGGCCATGATTTAACCCAATTTCCTATACCGACCCGGACAAAATTAGGAGAAAGCTGATTTTTTCAGGATCATTCAAGAATATTGATTTATGATACATACTTCGGGTCCGCCAAAATCCGCCTTGTGCGTTAGCGGCCATCTTGGAAAATGGCGGCGATTACAGTTTTTCACTAAAACTCAATTTGTGAATGCTGTATACAACTTACAATAAATGAAACACGTCTATTTAAAGCTAACTTTATGGACAATGATATACATAGCAAGTTTAATGTTATATATATACTGAAGCCATAATAGGTATGAATCCGATCGAGATTGTAATATATTTTCGAAATTAATTGTATTTTACTGTTTTGTGGCTAAAATAGTTACATTTTTCATATTTATCTTCCTATAAAACATGACGTACATATTGTGCTGAGTACACCTGCAAAATTGTATTTACGTACGTTAAAAAATGACTTACATACGAATTATTGTGCACGTGCGTGTGACGCGGCGGCTGCCGCCTCTGACGATGCATGTGGAGCTCGGCGCGCAGCATGGCTTACTAGTAACTGTAGTGAGTGACTCATTGATGCATGTACGTAACAACCACTGTTTTGTATATCCAGCTAGGCCTTAGTTATTTACATTACAACAACAAAACTATACGTCTGTGTCTTGTGAAGTGTATCTGATGATGATTTAAATAATTATTATTTTCGTCTTATATTATCAAGTCTGAATGTTGCCACTTTTTTGCTGTAAGTATGCACTTACATTGTGTTATACGTTCAATGTTGTCTCAGTGATGGGCCCAAGTATTTGAAAGCACTATAATATGTAACAATTACTATTAAATTTCGTTTATATACACTTAATTCAGTCATTTGTACAGCCCGCGATGATTGCTCTCAACGACTTCGACCAAGTCGTGGCGAATACGATTTTAAAGTTAACTATCTGTTCTGTGGCTAGACTGCTAGTGATAGTCATGAAAAAAAAAACAGTCTGAAGATCACAGGAAACATCATACACTTTGTGTCAACTAAACTAAAGAAAACACCATGTACCGAATCGTAATGATGAGTGAGGTTTTATAGTTTTAGCAAGAGTGAATAGTGTTATTGAAGAAGATAGAAGATCGCTATCATCACCAATGATATTTACAATGTTCTAAAGTTGAAAACAATGATGTTCCTCGCAGGTGTGCTGACCCTGGTACAGCGTAGGCTTTTCAATCGCTCTGCAATTTCATGCTGATAATCTTATATTAAAGTTTCTTTGTCAGAATTATGAAGTAAATTGTGTGAATTTTGTGAAAGTACGAATTTATACCTTGTCAAATATCTATAAGGGAACTAATTGCGCCTTTTCAAGACAATATTGCAGTGACAGAATTGCCAGGAAATAGTATCATTGTATGTCTTCAATCTTCATGATACATGCAATAAAATTTATCATAACAATAATTGGTAATCTAGTAGAAAGAACTATGTACATGACGAACGCTTACGGATTGTAGAAGCTGCCACAGCCATTTGTATATGAACGATATTCAGTAACAAATATATGTAAATTTAAATATGAGACTTGAGACTTGAGAATGGCACTACCATTGACATTGTACCTCCTTCTCTTCAGTCTCTTATGGACGGTATAATTAAGGAGGGGTTGGGGTGGGGGGGGGGGGGGAATTACTACATATACTACAGATTGTAATAGTATCGCCATCCCATGGAGCATGCAATCTGCAACGAGACCTCGTTTTATTTTATCTTCCATTTAGGTTGGACTTGCTGTCTATTTACGTCAAAAGTTAGGTTCGAAACACCTATTGATATGGTATCCAACATAGGATTATGTGCCTCATATCATAAAAAATTGGTAGATTCGAATTCTCTGCTCTTCAACATGGTGCACTAAATGTAGACTCAGACGCATTTGTGCAAACTTTGTGTGACAAAGCTGACATTAATATTCGCAGTTCGCACGTTGAATTGTCATGGAACATTTCGTTGTATGGAAACTATCAAGTGGATGTAAACATGGACTACTACATTCATCGTATCTTAGATCCTCCTTCTGTCTCAGTCAAAGAAGAGATCGGCAAGTGCCTTTAAAGGTTATACCATAGTACAAACAACCCTGGGCTCGCCAAATGATGAGAGACATCAACAAGTGGAAATTAATGTTGAGGATCAAGTCCATTTGCATTAGTATAGGATTCTCTGTGCATCAGTGGTACATGGCTTCAAGCAAATCAAATCCTGCATTACATAGATGCATGACCAATGCTATGTAAGGATTTGCGTCATATGAAACCAGCAAATTTATTATGAACCCTACAGATCTCAGTACCATCTCTACAGCTCTACATTTTCCATGGATCAGGGCCATCAACAGAAACACTGCTTTGTAACATTTGACCAACCGTTGTTTATTACGGCGACAGATGTAGTGGCTTTCTCGGGAAATGAATGTTGTCGTCAGTAGTTGTACGACTTGGAAAATTTTATCTGTTGATGTCGTACTCGTACTAAGGAGCAGTTGGCTATGGCAGGGAGTGGACTCGATGAACTTTTGAGTAGAATTTATACCAAAGTTACTGTTGTTGTGGTTTTGTGTTGTGAAAGTGTGCACTTGTTGTGTGTTGTGCCACATGTTACATGGTCATGCACATGCACGTGCTTTGCGAGCACATTTTCTCACACAAGTCGACATGGTAACTGTGCTTCTAAACAGTAGGACGTAGGAGAGGCTCAGAGTCCCCACAATAGATTCCTCGTAATCGAAGTGTCACCAGAGGATGTATAGAAGTATATGGATGGATATATGGATCTTATGGAGTTAAAAGCCAAATTGTTGGAGCCAAGTTTGACTTGGTTGGGCATGAGGCTGGGACATGAGCTTCTGCCTACATTGGGGATGGACACTCGTTAATAAACACTCCGGCTAATTCCAACATTAAAAAACTACTCCCATGCTCTCCCCTTGCTTGTGGCTGGTTCTGACCTGCACAAGCCTGTCCACCCGCGTATCCCCACGTCACCCCTTACGTTCACCCCTTACGTTCCGCCCTTTGGAAATATATAGTTAAAACTAACTAATAAATACATTAACACAGGAGGCGCAATATGACATAACGGTTGACGCGCCCTTAAACCAAATAAACATCAAACATCCTGCACGACATCATCTACTGTCCTTGATCTCGTGCTCGCGTAAATTGATTGTAGTGGCAAATGTGGATATCGTCGTGGTGGACTGTATTGTTAAGAAATTTGTCAACAATTAAGATGAATATCATGTATAAACAGTGCTTATGCTGGAGAACCGTCTGACGAAGAATTTGAACCCGATGAAGGTAATAATGAAGTATACGAAATGTCAGCTGAACTAATCATTAGTGAAAATAAGTTTATTTTGAATAAACTTATCATATTCAGTCGAAGATCTCTCAGCAACATTTGTGCACATTAATGACGCTACTTTTGTGTTATTATTTTATTAATATGCACTTATATATTTATTATTAGTATATTCTGTACAGTTTGTATGTCACGTTTATAGAAAGATGAATATGAAATATGTTTCTATTTTAGCCGCAAAATATCATCATACAGTTATTTCTATATTATATTATAATATCGATCGGATTCATACCTCTTCAACAGGTATAATAGACAATAGTATTATTTCTTTGTTGCGATTCAAAAATGCAAAAAAGGCTGTAACTACTAATTTCTATAAATGTCCATAGCTCTACCTTTAAATTGATGTGATTCATTTAATTGTGAGTCACTCACTTCAGTCTAGTAAAGCCATGCTGCGCGCGAGCTCCACAACGTCAGAGGCGGCAGCCGCCGCGTCACGCACGGACACAATAATTCATGTGTCAGTCACTTTTTAACGTACAAAAATACAATTTTGCAGGTGCACTCAGCACAATATGTACGTCATGTTTTATAGGAAATAATATGAAAAATGTAACTATTTTAGCCACAAACCATCAAAATACATGAATTTTTAAAATATTATAATCTCGATCGGATTCATACATATTATGGCTTCAGTATTATATATAACATTAAATTTGCCATGTTTATTAATAGTCCATACAGTAAGCTTTAAATAGACGTGTTTCATTTAATTGTAAGTTGTATACAGCATCCACAAATTGAGTTTAAGTGAAAAACTGTAATTGCCGCCATTTTACAAGATGGCCGCTAAACGCACATGGCGGATTTTGGCGGACCCGAAGTATGTTTTATAAAACAACATTCTTGAATGATCCTGAAAAAATCGACTTTCTCCTAATTTTGTCCGGGTTCAAATCTAAAATCATGCCACTATTAGTATATGTATACTTAAGGGAAATCAACTGTGTTTTATTTTCTTACATATGAAATTAAGTCAAAATATTGTGAATGGCTTTGAGACTTGGTTCTATGAGAAAATCAAAACTTTTTTCAAATTTTTCTGATAGGTCACACGGCAGATATCGCCTCTTCAAATTAATTTCAAACTTCGGTTCGTCCTAGCACACCATTCGACGTAGATAGTTGTGTTTTTGTGACATTAATTTTCAACTTGTGTTCTAGAAGCTGACTGACAGAAAAAAGTTTTTTTTAAATTGTCTTTCCTGTGAATTGTTTAATTTGACGGTATTTTGTACCGATTTGTACCGCCAAACGAAAAAATTCGCAGGAAAGCACAAATGTAAAAATATTTTTTTTTTCTCACGGTCAACTTCTAGAACACAAATTGAAAATTAATATCACATTAACAACTACCTAGGCTTATGTTGAATGATATGCTAGGGCGAACTGAAGTTTGAAATTATTTTGAAGAGACGATATTTGTTTGTGCCCGATTAGGAAAAAAATAGTTTTGATTTTCTAATAGAGCCAGGTTTCAAAAACATTCACTATATTTTGACTTAGTTCATATTTGAGAAAATAGAAAAACGCGATTGATTCCCCTTAACAAAAATCTTATCATAAGGCCCAGCCTTGGGTCGACATGAATAAAAGTTTGTTTTATTTTGTGAGAAAGTCCAAAACTCAGAGTTCTCTTTTCAATCATCCCCTTTGTGGATCCAGATCCAGTAGGAGGGTAGGTATATTGTACAATTCTGACGTAGAGAGCGTGGGTATAGTTCGCATTCGCGAACAACAATCTCGCCAGCTATTGATACAACCGCACGAAGCCAAACGAGCACTCAGTTGTGCAAAATATTTATAAAGTTTTGCAAAGACATCAACGTTATTTTCCGACGATTTCTTATATTTTTTGTTTATTCGAAAAAAGCTATGTTTCTTTTCAGTTTGTGAGAAACCTAGTAAAATGCTAAAAAGAGAGCCAGTCGCTCGACGGTATTTCAACCAATGACATCCCGAATCAGTCGTCTCGAACCGACACTGTCGGTGTATATACCACAGCATCAAATTATATTGATATAGAAGAAGTAGGCCTACGTTTCTACTGAAGGGATTAATATTGACCTCCGTCTCTCATTCTATAACCTAAAGAAAAACTTTCATGCCCTAGGATGAAATATCTTTGACCTCAAAGATGACATAGATATTTTTAACATCTCAGTTCCTTCTACAGCAATTTTTTTTAATCTATCGGCTAAATCCGCCGCGGTTTAATCGAATGAAGCCGTGAAACTACTGTCCAATTTGCTAACTAACTTCCAAGACTCAAGACCTTTTCAGAACGGGTTTAAACATAACCAGCCTGCCTGCATCATTCCTAGGGGTCTATTTACTAAAAAGTGACAACGACAATTTAGTCGAGCGAAACGACAACTTTAGTGAGAAGAACAAGTGAAAACTGCCACCTCGAATTTTCATCATACCAAATAAAATAGTAACTAATAAATAATAAATAAATAAATTGTATTTAGAGTCTACCCACTCAGTTATATAACTGATTTTCAGTGGGGGACTTTAAATCAAAGCGACCAAACCAACCCTGTAGGCCCCGACGCAATCGACGAGTGAGTGATAACCAAACAAAGATCGATATTTTTAATAGGAAATATAGCAATCAGTGGTATGGACAGTGCGAACACCCGCGGATCAACGCCAGAAATCAACAAGGCCGATTCAGCACAACTCTGAATTTATTATGTGCTTCGTTGCTAGGACGGCTCCAAGTCACCGTTACAACTCCTAAATAAAAACTGAGACTTAGTCCAACCAGAATTTAAAAACTTTTGTCTTTAGCGGGATAAGCGAACCCGGATTCTGATTGGAACGTTTATA
>JAMZAV010009496.1:0-25699 GCA_024449915.1 Sweltsa coloradensis | reverse complement strand
TATAATACTTTACGGTTGTCTTATTCTTACATTCCTAAATTGATTGATGTTTTTTGTTATATACACTGGGTGGAAGTTTGGACAAAACCGTGCGTGTTCAGTAATTCATAAACATATAATTTAGTCTTAAAACATGCTTTTAAATGAAGGGTTAATTTACATACACAGTTCTAGAACATCAACATTATTTTGCTGCTTAATAAAATACCTTGTGAAGGGCAACTTTTTCTCAAAAAATAAAAAATATCTGACCTGACACCCAAACCAACGATATACTTCCAGCCATGGACATGCTACTGTGAGCTTTCACGCACCAGATCAATCAATTCGGAAACTTTAATTGTCTGACACTGTCTGTCTAAATGTAAACTCAAAGAGCTCATTTCAAGATGTCTCGACCTAATGCGATAAACTCTTTGGCAAGAGAAAATCCCTTTCCTTCATTTTGTGGAAACCGGGTTTAAAAGATCCAATTGCTTTTTTGGGAAACAAAGCGAGGGGTAGATCTAACTTGCAAATGAGTGAAAAATTTGCTTACTTCGAACAAGGAAAATAATTTGCTAATGGAAAAGTTTTCGCCTCGGGGTTGAGTTTAGCATTTTGTTTGACGGAATGAGATTCCATTCCCATAAAAAGAACGCAGGGCTGAACATTGACGCCATAGTGATAGATTGAACGAATTAAATTCCACTAGACCAGATTAAACAAGTTTTTTAATTCGAAAAACAACAATTGAATGGGTTTGAAATTGATTGAAGGAACGACACAATGATTGCTGTAATGGTGGCATGCTCGTTTCCAAAGAATCAGTCGTCGAAAGTGTTTTGTAAGCAATAAGTTTGTTAACCATAGACAAACATTTTATTTCCTCAGTTTCGCATTTAATAAAAATTGTTATTTCAAAAGTGACAAATTAATTGTTAATAGTTTATCACTGAAGAACTTCATCTAGCTGTAGCGGAATTATGTAACAGAAACTTTGAAAGGACATCCCACAGAAATAAACTTTTTTCGGTTTTCATTTGTTTATGGCTTTAGGCCAAATAACAAACTGTAACCACGATTTCGTTGAAATCGGTTTTTGCTTTCGTCTTTGAGTTTTCGGTATTCGTCTCTGATTTTTGGTTTAGTGCTCTGGCCATATAGTTTCTAGTTTTGGTTTTCGGTTTTCACTCTTTTTTTTCATATGATGTACTAAAATTCCATTCTATACGTTCTAATTTTTGGTGAAGAACATATTTTTATTACATTTCTGGAATGACATTACAGCAGTGCATTTGGCCAAGAGGTGTCTACAGTATTTAATTAGGGATATTTGTATTTAAATAACTGATTTATAAATTACAGAACATTTTCTACAAAGTACATACCTAAAAATATGTTTAATAAAAAAAAATAAACTTTAGCTCTGTTCTTTTGTAGAAAAAAAATTTTTTACTTTGAAATATTTCAGAAGGATTCACATTCCTTTCGACTGGCATGCTAACATTATTTACAACAATACAAATATTGACAAAATAATGTCCACAAGAATTCGAAGGAAGGTGGAACTTCTGAAATATTACCTTATTAAATTTTTTTGTACAAAAGAACATAGCAAGCTTACTTTATTAATATCTGTTTTCAAAAATTTTATTTAAAATGCCTAATTCGTGTTTTCTGATGCGCCCTTCGAAGCTGAAAATCGTACTTGTGATGTAGGGGTGTGCGAGAACTCGAAATTTTGAGCTAAGTCGGGTATTTGGTACTTGACTCGAGCTGAGTATTTGCTCCTTGAAATCGAGTATTAAATAAATAACGATTTTGGTGGAGGTGCCGGGTAGCCTATAGTAAACTCGTTCCAAATCCTTATACCCATGGGGAATATGTCGGGTCATTTTTTAAACGCTAGTGTGAACACGTGAAATATTTATGAATTTTGGCGCTATCCTTATCAACCCGTTTTTAGACTTTAGGGAATCCCAGTGTTTTGATAATATGTTTAAATTTTTGCCTCTTGGGAGCTTTTTAACTTTTTATGCACAAATAACGGAATTTTTTAAGTCACTTTTCATGTTGTTGCAATAGTTGAATGATATTGTACTATCATTTTAGCCCTAATTACGTTTGTACATGAAATTCAATTCTCAAGAAGGATAACATTTTTGGATGAGCGTTTTGCGAGCGAAGCGAAGATTCCATTTAACTACAATGGAGAAAAAAATCCGGAATGTTTTTTTTTCTTCTTTTTTTTCTGTTTGTATTTTTGTGATTTGTAGCACGATTCCGACTAACCGATACCTTTGGATACATTTTCTGGAGGCCTGCGAAATCTCTGACTTAGAACTGCCACGTTTTTGAGCGCAATCGAATAATTATTTCTCATGAAAATCGTAATTTTACGATTTTTTCGATTTTTTTTTAAATTTCTTCGACTGATAACACCTACATGCTTTATTCGATTGTAATGATTTGTTTTAAGAGAATCTTTATTATATGATGTGGTGTATTCGTGTGAAATTATAGCATAATCAAAAAATTATTTCTCATGAAATTTGCAATTTTACGATTTTATTTTATTTTTAAAAATTTCTTCGATTAAAACACCTACATGCTTTATCCGATTGTTATGATTTTTTCATAGAACCTTCATTTAATGAATGAATATATTCTTGTGAAATTTGAGCGCAATCGAAAAATTGTTTCTCATGAAAATCGCAATTTGACCTTTTTTCGTTTTAAAAAATTACGCTTATCCAACAACGCGCATGAAAAAGCGTTTGCGAAGCTTCCTAGTAAAGCCAATTAAATGTTAGTCTGTCTTCACTTTTGGAGCCTACATACAGACGTACATCAATAAATACCATTAATATGTGTATATTGAAAGTATATTCAGAGAGATAGTAATTTTTTCTTAAATGCACCCGACTCAATAGTCAGGACTCGGGGATCCCACAACCCATGACATAAAAATGTTCGTTGAATTGAGATTTTTTGTGAAAAGCGGCTTTCATTGAAGGGATGAAAACTGTTCGGCAAGACATAAGTCTCTTTGAAAATCCGACCAATGTCCGCTCTGCCACTTCCGGCGTGCCATCAGTGAGACAGGACGCTGACAGGAAAAGAACGTCTAGAAAAATAAAAAGCACATTTTTAAGACGAGATCTTGAAGCTAAAGAGTGTAACGTAAACCATACAGAGGCGGTCGAAGTGCAGATCGACAGGACACATTTGGCACTTAGCAAGTAAATGAAGATATCTTAAGTGGTCCCATTGACCAAATTGGTGTGGCAGTAAGTGCAGATGATAAATTAGAAATGTTTGTTAAAGTAGTCGTAGAACCTCTAAATAAAACATGCACACCCCTTGAAATTAAAGAATTAAAGGTAAGCCAGCCCATGGTTAACAGCAGAGATTAGGAAATCCATGCATAGGAGAGACCATTTTGCGAAAAAAAAAATTTAGTTTTTTTTAGAAGGCAGTCAACGTGGGAGGAATAAAAGAAAGTTAAAATAAGGTAAATAATCAGTTTCTTTTTTTTCTAAGCGTGAGCTTTTTAAAAGTCTTCTTTTGATAATGATATTTCTTCAAAATCTTTATGGTCAGTTTTTAAATAAGTTGACAGGAAACAAAGAAAAAAAAGAGTGTAGCATAGCCTCATTGACAGAGAATGGGGTATCCTACACGTCTAATCCAGATATTTTGCTGTTTGTTACAAAAAAGTTTTGTTGTAAAACGATGTAGATTTTTCAAATGAAATTGGTAAGTTTAAAGATTTAAATAGAAGAGAAGCAGAGAATCTTCCGCATACAAAAGTAACTAATAAAGAAGTCATTTCAGCAATTAAACGCCTTAAAATTAGAAGCTGTGCAAAATTCAAGAGATTCCATGCATAGTATTTAAGAAATGCGCATCAACAAGTAGTCGGATTATTAGCGTATCTAATTTCCCATTTTTTTCTTGTAGGTGATTTCCCAACACAGCTGAAATTGGCAAGGTAACGCCTATTTATAGGGTAAAGGTAAAAAGAGTGATAGGAATTCTTATCGACCAACTCTTCCAATTGTAGGAAAAATTATTGCAAATATAATGCACATAAGGTTATTACATGAAGTGGATGCATCTGAAGGTTTAAGTGCAAACCAGCATGGTTTCAGGAAAGGTAGGTCAACGCAAAGTGCCATTCTAGCTTTACAGATTTTATCTATAAAGGGATTGATAAACGTAATTGTAAGGTTGGAGCTGTCTTTGTTGATCTTAGGAAAGCATTTGATTCAGTACCTTTTTTACCTCTTTTAATAAAATTAAAAACCAGGTTTAACGTAAGTCCTTATTTGTTATCAATTTTTTGGGGGATTATTTTTTAAATAGAAAAATGTTTATAAATCTTGCAAAAAATAGTTCAAAAGTATTCAATATATTTTGTGGAGTACCCCAAGGATCAATATTAGGACCCTGGTTTATTTATTCTTTATATAGATGTATATCTACTATAATGGGAGGCATCAATTATATCTTATATGCTGATGACTTGGTCTTTTATTTAGAAGGTGTGGATGTCGAAGAGATCGTAAGACGTCTTCAAGAAGTTTCTAAAGAGGATGGATATTGGTTTAAAAAATCAGGAACTTGATATTAATTATAGCAAAACAAATTTTATGATTTTTCATAAGGCTAATGATAGAAGCATGAATGATATTCATTTGACGTTAAATTGTAATGGTAAGTTAATTTCTAGAGTGTATGAATTTAAATATCTTGGAGTTTTCTTAGATTGTAATTCAATTTTAAGAAACATTATGAATATGTGTGTAATAAAGTATCATCAGCAATTGGAATTATAAGTAGAATGAAGAGGTTTGTACCGAGAGAATGTTGAGGTTACTTGTAGATTCTTATATTCACTCTGTTATTGATTATTGCTTAGTGGTTTGGGCAGTAAGACCTTCTACTGAGTATGTTGTACTCCAGAAGAGAATTGACCATCTGTTTGATTCATTTCCCTTGAACCAAGATTGCAGTCTGATTGTTTCACCGATTGAGGAGAGGATGAAGTATGGCGTGCTGGTAAATACATACAAGTATTGAAAGGTATGTTTTTAGGTATTCTACCCAATATTTTTAAAATTGTTGATCGTGATAGAAATTCTACTTTAATAAACTCATTGGAAGTTCCTAGATTAAATTCTGAAGCATTTAGAAAGTCATTTATGTACAGAGGCGTATCCTATTGGAATTCAATTTCTTATGATATTAGAAGCCAGTTTACTGATCTAGGAATTGTACAATTTAAAAGTAAAATTGAAGCGATGATAATGAATCAAAGAGCAAAGATATTGATTTTTACTATTTATTTGTTAGTTATTGTCTGTGTGTTTTGTGTAATGTTAATTTACCTTCATAAGCTCTTATAATTGATTTTGCTTTTCTCTTTGTTTGTTTTATTATTGCTTTGATTAATGATATAAACAAAGTATTTTCAACTATATTTTTCTGCCTAGATTGTCTGGTTGCCGCCCACTGATGGAGCTTGCAACTTGATTTAGGTGTCCTGTATCATTGCTGTGATCAGTTTGACATGAATTTTTAAAATAATTATATATCTGATATAATTATATATATGAGTCAAGATTTGAACACAAAAATGAAGATTGAACCCAAGAATAAAGATTTCGCGTTCGGTGGTTTCTTCCGCGAAAGTTTGATTATACTCCCTGATTTGCTGTTCCTGATTTTTGGCAAACCTCATATTCGTTTGAGTGGGATCGTCTAATAAATCAGTTTTTTTCTTTTCGTTTTTCTTTTTTAATGTTTTTTTTTTTTTATTTATTTTTCTTTTTTTTTTTTCTTTCCTTTTTTTTTTTTTTTTTTTTTTTCTTTTCTTTTCTTTTCTTTTTTTTCTTTTCTTTTCTTTTCTTTTCTTTTCATTCTCCACCCTTTTTTATATTTGATTCATTCATTAAATGCATATAATATCATTCAATTTGTTACCAAAATTCTTGTGTTAAATGCATTGTTGTTGTAATGCTACTATTTCAAATATTTACGAAAATGTAATTTATTGTTGTTTCTGCATCTATGTAATTAGATTTATTTAGTTGTCCTCCTTTGTAAATCAGTTTTTTATAACTGAATAGGATAGACGTTAAATAAATAAATAAAATAAAATAAAATAAATAAAAATAGCTGTTTGCTCGGCCAGAAGCACCCGATGTATAATATGCAACTTTACAAAGTTGTCAAGGAAGCATACATTAACAGCCCTTCAGTCACAGATTAGCAGTATTGATTGTTTTTACGCCAGAAACAATTCGTGAAAATTAAATTTCAACTATTTTAGAAAATGAAAAATTGTATAAATTGATTTATTTTTGCAGCGTTTACCTAAAACCATTTATCAAAAAGTACTAATGTAGGGCCCTACAGTTCCAATTCCTTGACATTAATTGTGCAAAATATCAAAAAAATCTGATGCAAATTAGCCGAACGAACATAAATTTGCTAATAACGCATGTCCTGTATCCAAATTTCACATTAAATAGTTATTGCAGGAGGATATTTTAATACTACTTTCGGATCCAGCTCTGAACAATGTTTTGATAAAAAAACTAAATTATCTCACGCGACCCTATATAATTGAAGAGAAATTATAACATTTCGTTGCGTCGTAGTGGTGAATAATTTACTTTATTCCTGAATTCCCGACGTAGCGTCATCACTGTGGATGACATTTTCAAGAGTAATGAAGTAGTGAAACAAATAATCTCTTTGTATATATTTTAGGTGCATTACAATGCAACACTTTTTTGGATACGTTTTTAATAATCTCATCATTGTTACTACTTAATACATCATTGTAACTATTTAATAGAGTTCTGAAATTAAAAAAGTATATCCCTACCGGAATTCGAACCCAGGTCTCGCACATCCCAGGCAGACGCCTTAGCCAACTAGACCACCGAGACGGTAACCTCTTAACTTCTGAAATGTAGTTACATTGTCGATCTGAATAGATGGATGGATGGTCTAGTTGGCTAAAGCGCCTACTTGGAATGTTGCATACCCGGGTTCGAACCCCGGTCGGGATGGACATTTAAAATTTCTGAGTTGCATTAAATATTAACCACCTACGGGAGTGTTTCCCCCATCCGCATCGAGAAATATTATCATTGTGAATAAATGTAGCAAATTTTTTGTAGTTATTATCCTCGTTTTTCAATGCTTTGATAAAGTGAATTAAATAATCATGAACAATAACAATAAAATAAAAATACACTCTACTGATAACATACCATCATTCGGTAATGAAAATATTCCCAAACTCGCACCACAAACAGATGGTCGAAAACGCCAGGTCGGTGGGCTGGAGCGCCGTGTTTTTGTGGGTATTTTATAGCGGGGTTTAGCCGGTACGAGCCGCGAGGAGCCCTCGGGCAGGCGGCTTGTTGCCGGTAATGGCCGGACAAGACGGGGAATCCCACGGGCGAAGTATAAACGCGTCATATGTTTGGCCGTGATTCGAAAAATAACCAACCGACATAACGCGAAATAGTGAAATAGAACGTGACGTGGAGGGAATGACCGAATTGTATACCCCCAGGGCGAAAAACATGTGTCATGGTTATTTTTTATAAAAATTAGTGATGTTATTAAATAGGCACTACACTATTAAAGTGTGTAACTTTTTTGTCAAAAATTCAAAATGGATTCGTGATTGAATTATTAATGTTTAGTCTACCTAACCCCTGACTATCAATAATAAACTGTTTTTTGTTGAACAATAACTTCAATTACTTAGGATTTTCCACTCACACAAATATATACACTTTATTTTCAAAAATGTATGTATTTAATCTTTAATTTAATTGAATAAAATAATGTTCCTAACGACGAAAAACAGTTCAAGAAATTTATTTAAACTTGCACGTGGTTAAAAAACACTTGTGGAAAAAAAAAAAATCTTGGTACCGTACTGGATTCGATAATTATTTAAACTACAATTTATACAACATTTAACTTGCATTCCTATTTCAATTTCTCTTTCTAATTTGTAAAATAAAAAGCCTCTAAAATCACACCGTCAATTAATGAAATGGTTTTTCCATTTGCTTGATTTTAAATAACATGGTCCTCCGTCTCTCCGACTGCATAGCCAGCGGCATTTCACATTTCCCCACATTTCACTAATGTTCACGTGTATCAAAACTAAGCTACATTTTCCAATACGCCCCAGAAATGAAAGTCAAAGCTAAATTTTTTGTTGCTTTGTATTTTAGTGGATCAATGTGTTCCTGTGACGCTATCTCACTAAGTAGACGTATAGGTATCGCATGGCTCTTTGCAACGTGGGGCTTGGGGGGACTCAATACAAATAAGATATTCCCAATATCACCTTGCAAAATAGTATAGAGATATTAAATTAATATGTAAACGGTGACTTTGGAGCCGTCCTATAGTTAAAAGTCACATAATTGGATGAGCGAAGCGAAGACTTCAATTTCACCGACCCCCCAAAAAATTTAGCTCGGGTGTTTTTTTGTTTTTTTTTTTTTTCGTTTTTCCGTCTGTTTGTTCGCTCTCTACCAGCAAACGGCATATGCGATCTTGATGAAAATTTGTCACGACCTTCGTTTTTTTTGAACTTAGACTTGCCACGTTTTTGGGTACAATCGAAGAAATATTTCTCATGAATATCGTGCTATTGACGATTTTTTTTCGATTTTTAGTGCGATATTTTCGTGACATTTGGGCCGATTCTGACCAAACGGGTACAGCTACAACGTTCATATTTCACATGGACATTAAGGTAATGGTGATGTATTGCTTTCTGAAGAAAAAGTTGAAAAAAGTTACCTAGAATCTATAGAAATAAAGCTTTTAATATACGTTTTTTTGACTTTTTGTGCGATATTTTCGTGCCATTTGGCCCAATTTGACCAAAACGGGTGGAGCTACAACGTTCATATTATACATGGACATTAAGGTTATGGTGATGTAGTACCTTTTGAAAGAAAAAGTTAAAAAAGTTAGCCAGAAATCCATAGAAATGTAGCTTTTAATGTAAGATTTTAACGTTAAATAATAACAAATTAACAAGAAACAATAGAAACTTGACAACAATCACCTACATTGCGTCGGCAGAAAAACAAAGCACTTATACAAAAGTAAAGATATCCCACGCAAACTAAAAACTTAAAAAAGCTCATCCATCAACGCGGGGGACTTTAGCGTTTTCCATACATAATTCTAATGTTATACCGAATAAGCTTTGTTGAATTTGATGCCGCTTGCGGGTGGAATCATGTCCAGCTCGATTGATCGGTGTTTCCTACCTAATTATGCTGGTCTCTAGTTGGTCATTGTTTGCTCATTGATAGTGTCAGCGCCAATGGTTGGCTAGGTCTGCTCTAAATATGAATCTATTTTTTGTCGCCATCAATATGCTCTGTATAATTGGATGAGCGAAGCGAAGACTTAAATTTGACTTTGTGTTTTTTTGTTTGTTTTTTACTTACGTTACCCAAAGAAAAATAGCTCGGGTGTTTTGTTTTTGTTAGTTTTTTGTCTGTTTGTTCGCCATCTACCGGGCAAACGGCATATGCGATCTTAATGAAAATTGGAGGGGACCTTCGAAATCTCTGAACTTAGAGCTGTATTGTTTTTGGGTACAATCGAAGAAATATTTCTCATAAATATCGTACTTTTACGATTTTTTCGATTTTTAGTGCGATATATCCGTGATATTTGGCTAACGGCTACTTCGATATTTATGAAACTTTGAAGGAACGTTTAAAATCACTAAAGTCATATATGTTATAATTTGAGAGACATTTGAAAAAAATATTTCTTATAGAAATCGTACTTTTACGATTTTTTCTCCGGTTTTTAATACGATATTTTCTTGATATTTGGGCCGATTTTGACCAAACGGGTGGGGCTACAACGTTCATATTTTACATTGACATAAAGATAATGGTGATGTAGTGCCTCTTGAAAGAAAAAGTTGAAAAAGTTGGTCAAAATTCATAGAAATAATGTTTTTAAACATAAGCCTTTTACAGGTGTATAATGAACAAGTAATATCAAGTCACTATAGAAAAAGTAAGGAGATTCCACATAAAAACGTAATCATTGGACAAAAATATTATAAAAAAAAGCTCATCCATCAACGCGACTGGAAAAAGCGTTCGCGAAGCGGTCTAGTATGGTTCAATAACTGTATGTTGCAAATTGAAAAAACAATTGGATGAGCGAAGCGAAGACTTCAATTTCACTGACACCCCCCCCCCCCCAAAAAAAAAAAATTGCTCGGGTGTTTTCTTTTTGTTGTATTTTTGTCTGTTTGTTCGCGCTCTACCGGGCAAACGGCATAATATGCGATCTTGATGAAAATTTGAGGGGACCTTCGTAGTCCTTCGTCCTCTGAACTTAAACTTGCCACGTTCTTGGGTACATTCGAGAAAATATTTCTTATGATTATCGTACTTTTACGATTTATTTCGATTTTTAATGAGATATTTTCGTGATATTTGGCCCGCGACCGGGAAAACGGCTACTCCGATCTTGATGAAACTTTACGGGAACGTTTAAAATCACTGCAATTATATATGTTACGATTTTAGAGACATTTAGAAATTAAGAGAAATCGTACTTTTACGATTTTTCATCCGTTTTTTATTACAATATTTTCGTGATATTTGAGCCGATAATCAACCATAAAAGCACATCCATCAACGTGACTGGAAAAAGCATTAGCGAAGCGCCCTAATAGTTATAAAAATAATAATAATAAATACAGATACAACAGAGTAATTCAACCGCCCTACATCATCCCAACTGGTACAGAAACATCACGTTATACCTCTCAGTCTCTGAGGTCATGACATAAATTATTTCCGTTCCAACAAGACTCCTCTTGGATCATGCATCTCTGTTAACCACTTTGCAAGAAAAAAAAAAAAAATTGCTCGGGTGTTTTCTTTTTGTTGTATTTTTGTCTGTTTGTTCGCGCTCTACCGGGCAAACGGCATAATATGCGATCTTGATGAAAATTTGAGGGGACCTTCGAAATCTCTGAACTTAGACTTGCCACGTTTTTGGGTACAATCGATAAAATATTTCTTATGATTATCGTACTTTTACGATTTTCGATTTTAATGAGATATTTTCGTGATATTTGGCCCGCGACCGGCAAAACGGCTACTCCGATCTTGATGAAACTTTAAGGGAACGTTTAAAATCACTGGAAAATTATATATGTTATGATTTTAGAGACATTTAGAAATTAAGAGAAATCGTACTTTTACGATTTTTCCCCTATTTTTTAATACAATATTTTCGTGTTATTTGAGCCGATAATCAACCATAAAAGCACATCCAGCAACGCGAATGGAAAAAGCATTAGCGAAGCAGCCTAATAGAAATAAAAATAATCATAATAAATACATATACAACAGAGTAATTCAACCGCCCTACATCATCCCAACTGGTACAGAAACATCACGTTATACCTCTCAGTCTCTGAGGTCATGACATAAATTATTTCCGTTCCAACAAGACTCCTCTTCTTGAATCATGCATCTTTGTTAACCACTTTGCAAGACCGCTATCCGAGGATCAGTGCAGACTTCACACTCGCAAGCACGTAGTCTTAGTAAAAATCAATAATAGACACCGATAAAATCATAGAACAAAATATGTACTGTAATATGAAGAGAATAATGCATCATGATATTGTTACAGCTGATTAAATAATCATCCAAATACTTTTTTTCTAAATAATTTAAACGTAATGGTCATGCAAATTCTATTTTGCCAAGCTTTTCTAGAATGTTGTTACGGGACACTGTACGTTTATGAATTAAGAATGCGCAAATGTGGAAGGGTAGATATGAGCTTGGCCCTTTTTTTAATATCTCATTTATTTTGAGTGTGTAAGGTTTGGCTGTATTACAAGTTTTTGTTATGTGTAGGATCTCATTACTTTTTCAAGTTCAATTGCAAAATTATTTGTTAAAATATAATAATTTTATCAAAGTTGATTTAATTTCTATGGAATTACCAACTAACAATAGGATGTTAAATATCAAGTGGCCCAAAGACTTGCTTTTTGTAAACAATGTAGGCGATCATTGTCAAGTAACTATTGTTACTTGTTGATTATATTCTTGTATAAGGTTTATATTGAAACCTTCATTTCATTTGGAAGCCTTCCAGCAAACTTTTTCAAATTTTTTTCCTAAAGCGAACATCACTATTACCTTAATGTCCATGGAAAATATAAACGTTGTAGCCCCACCCGTTTGGTCAGAATCGCTGAGTAATTGAAACTGACGAATTAGATAGTAGTAGTAACTAACATCCTTTTAGTGATTTTGAGCATGTTTTAAGTCATATTTACACCAAGAAGAAATGCTCGTACCCCAACCAAATTTGGTATGTGTTGTCGGGTACCTAAATCCCTTCGATTTTGATGGTTTTCAAGTTCACATCACTTTTCATGACGCTGGGTAACGCCTCGAAATCACCCCAACTCTGCTTGCTGTATAAGGTGCCAGAGTGTGTAGCGCACCGCGGCTTGGCTGCGGCACCCTAACGGGCACCTAGATCGATTGCAAACAATTGGATAGATATGGAAATACCCAAACTAATTTTTTTTTTTACCACATGATCCATAGCATAATACTACACTCAAATGACCATTTAAAAAATTATATCTTGCAACTGTGATTTTACACGAATTTTTCATGTTTTTTGATCCTGCAATTGTCGAAAATTGGCGTTTTAAGGAATTTCTGAAATCGGCTTTAACTTGCTAATTTTTTGTTCCGTCTAGATACTAGAGTTTCGTACCAATATAAAATGGTCCTTTATAACATCGTGTCTAGAAACTAAACACAAATATATACTCAGCTTATTTTAACCAAACCACTAGCCAAAATTACATTACAAAATGTAGGGGATTTACCGAAAAGGCAGCCTAGTACATCAATAATGGCCAATATGTTTTGGGATCAAAATCCTCCAAGGTCACAGGCATAAAGATCGTCCCCATGTTATTTCTTATGGGAGATTTTTACCGATGGGACCTAGCTCGAAAATTACCAACTTTGACAATTTTTGAACAATAACTTTTCTTCAAATTTACAAATTCATTACTAGTTGGCCTAAATGAAATACATTTTTTGAGTTTAGCGGGTGAATACCCATTTAAACAATTTCGTCGGGCTTTATTTTTGTTGTTGGTGGAGGTGCCGGGTTTTATCATTTCTTGGCATAGACATCCCATATAATTAACTAGACTAGCAGTCAGCGGTTCACTTTCGGGACAATTGGAAGCCATCTTAAATGGGTGAGTTTGCATGTTAATTAGATGGGAGCGATTAATCGAAAAAATATTTTTAAAGACGGCCGCCAGTTTGGCAGGTGAGCATATCAGACTTTAACACCAAATGATTACTAAATTCCCGTATGCGATAACTTTGCATTGTTTCTGTTTGTTCAATACCATGCTGCACAAGCTTAAATCATATCAAACAATCCAGTAAAGTACTTTATTGCATTAAAAAAAGCATAAATTAAAACGCCAAACCGCCATCTTGAATGGGTGGATTGACGCTTCAATTTAGTACACTCGCGCCTGTGCGGAGGTATTGGAGACTGCGTATCTAGCCTACTATAGGTGTTAAGATATCTATGTTTCTTGGCTTAGGAACGGTGACTTGGGAGCCGTCCGAATCGTAGCAACGAGTCAGCACATAATACATTTTATAAGGTTGTTCCAAATCAGCCTTTTTGATACTGGAGCGGTCCGCGGGTGGAATCGTGTCCAGTTTTGATTGATCGGTGTTTCCTACTTGACTAGGAAAACGCTTAAGTCCCGCCGCGTTGTTGGATGAGCGTAATTGGTGTATTGAGCTGCCATGTGTTATGCGGATTTTCTGTTGTTCTGTGAAAAAATCATTACTTAGTTGAAGATTTTTTTTAAAATTAATTTAAATTAATTAAAAAATAAACTTTAAATTTAATTTTTTTAGTTAATCGTAATTTAAAAAAAGAAAAAAATCGTAAAATTGTGATTTTCATAAGAAATAATTATTCGATTGCGCTCAAATTTCACACGAATATATTAATTCATAAAATTAAGGTTCCGTGAAAAAATCATTACAATCGGATAAAGTATGTAGGTGTTATAAGTAGATTTTTTTATAAAAATCGAAAAAAATCGTAAAATTGCGATTTTCATGAGAAATAATTTTTCGATTGCGCACAAAAACGTGGCAATTCTAAGATCAGAGATTTCAAAGGCCTCCATTAAATTTCATCGCAATTGGAGTATCGGTTTAGCCGGAATCGTGCGGACAAACACACAAAAATACGAAAAAAAAGAAAAAAAAAACATTCCGGATTTTTTTCTCCAGTGAAGTGAAATTGAATCTTCGCTTCGCTCGCTACGCTCGCTACGCTTATCCAAATATGCCGGTCTTTAGTTGGTCATTATTCGCTCGTCGATGTTATCGGCGCCTACAGGGTT
The DNA here is from genome assembly GCA_024449915.1 of Sweltsa coloradensis. NCBI lineage: Eukaryota > Metazoa > Arthropoda > Insecta > Plecoptera > Chloroperlidae > Sweltsa > Sweltsa coloradensis. The sequence goes on along the minus strand of JAMZAV010009496.1, from coordinate 11,187 downwards.
GGCTTGGTAGACATTAATTTTTATTTGCCCTACTGAAAATAAGTTATGTAACTGAGTGGGTCTAAATACAGTTACACTAGGAAAACGCTTAAGTCCCGCCGCGTTGTTGGATGAGCGTAATTGGTGCATTGAGCTGCCATGTGTTATGCGGATTTTCTGTTGTTCTGTGAAAAAATCATTACTAAGTTGAAGATTTTTTAAAAATTAATTTAAATTAAATAAAAAATAAACTTTAATTTTTAATTTTTTAATTAATCGTAATTTTAAAAAAGAAAAAAAATCGTAAAATTGCGATTTTCATATAAAAAAATTATTCGATTGCGCTCAAATTTCACACGAATATATAAATACATAAATTTAAGGTTCTGTGAAAAAATTATTACAATTGGTTAAAGCATGTAGGTGTTAAAAGTCAAAGAATTGTTTTAAAACAGAAAAAACCCGTAAAATTTCGATTTTCATGAGAAATAATTTTTCAAATGCGCTCAAATTTCACAAGAATATCTTAATTCATAAAATTATGGTTCTGTGAAAAAATCATTAAAATCGGATAAAGCATGTAGGTGTTATAAGTCAAAGAAATTTAAAAAAAATCGAAAAAAAATCGTAAAATTGCGATTTTCACAAGAAATAATTTTTCGATTGCGCTCAAAAAACGTGGCAGTTCTAAGTTCAGAGATTTCAAAGGCCTCCATAAAATTTCATCGCAATTGAAGTATCGGTTTAGCCGGAATCGTGCTGACAAAACACACAATAATACAGAAAAAAAAAAAAAAAAAAAAAAAAAAAATATTCCGGATTTTTTTTCTCCAGTGTAGTGAAATGGAATCTTCGCTTCGCTCGCTACGCTCGCTACGCTCATCCAAAAAATGTATTAATCTTCGGTTTCCAATCTTTTTTGTTTTTATTTTTCCAAAGAAATATCGTTAAAAGCATTGTTTAGCATAGCGCTAACTGATTGAATGCAATTACTACAATGAGTGCATATTTTATTTACAATTAATTTGGCTAAACACAAGAAAACTGTTAATGCTACTTTTTCTTTGTAATTCTAATGGATACGCAAGTTTAAATATCTTCAAACTATATTGCCGGTAAAAACTTTTAGCAATATATTTTAAAATACATTATTTGTGCGAGGTACTTCAACGAGTGTGATACAAGCATCCAGTAATGTTTTTGTGGAATATAATATTTTTTCTTTCGTAATACATCTAAATGTCAACATTAAGCCTCTTTTTAATTCCACGAAGGATATTGTTACGTTCCGTCTTACGTTCTACAGTCTCACAGAATAACTAACTTCCGTTCTAAAACGAGGTTTTGTGACTTTGTCATTACGACTAAACCAAGTATTTTAGCCGTTTAATTACCAACGTAGCATAGAATATAAATAATTCAAAGTTTGGATGGGATGACATTTTCACGTGAAATGACTACCTCGTCAAATGCAGGCTGTAGAACGCTAAATTTAGGAATAGGATGGAGATGCGAGAGAAAACCGGATATTGCAAACTTTGAGTACCGTCGCAATTTACCCCCAGTTTCAGAAGATGATAATGATACCTGTATGAGTGAAATCACTTTGGGGTTTGAATTATATTAGGTTACACTTACCATTGTAAATCTCAATTCAAATATAAAATTTTTATAACGTAGATTCTAACCTATAATAATACTTTTAACAATTCGAATAAACCTCTAATATTTTTTAACTTCAATTTGCGCATCAAAAAAGGTAAAAATCCAGATCAAAAACGATATTATGTAATCATTTGAGTTACTTTGGTGATGTGAAACCATGGTGAAACAAGTATATAGTGACAATACAGATAGTACTTACACATTTTATATAAATATATAATAACATCATATAATAATAATAATAACACACATTAGTAGATGGGGTTTATAACAACTTACCTTGGTATATATTTTAACACTAACTTTTGAGGAAGTTGACGATTGAGACGAACGTTTTCGAAATTCATATTTTATTTATTGTTTATTTATTTTACAAGTTAGTATTACAAATATTGACCTTAATTAGTTGTTTACCACACTCGTCTATAATGTGTATCCGGGTCAAATAGCTCCTGAAAATTATTAATACACATTAAATACAAATTTATTTCTCATTTAGAAGTAATTATTACATGAAATGCGAAGAAGTAGCATAATCGATACAATACTACAATTCTTGATACGATTCGGTAGAAGATGGGAACCAATTCTTGGTGTCCCGCGGCCACACGGGAAACCGCAGGTTGAGTGAGATTTTGTAATTTCTTAATTGTATTAAATATCAGCAATTCTCCCTACTATAGTGTTTCCGACTTAAATAATCAAGAAATATTTCCTGTGGTTTTATATTATATTTCCTACTAGGGCGATTCCTTGTAGTAAATTTTATAAGACACTCATTGAGAATAATTAATCAAAATTATGTTCTTAAGAACATAATGATGCATACAATGCATGCAAATCCCACAATAATATATTATCGAACAATACTACCTATCTTTTTAATTAATATTACAGCTGTCGAAGTAGTTTCTTTACTTAAACAATACCTATCTTGGATGGTGTTGGTTAAAATAAGACGAAAACGTAGGTTTAACTCCCATAATTCATGGCTAACTGTAAGTTTGTTTGCTTAAGAATAACTATTCATTGTTCCTGGTAGCTTATCTAAGAATAAAGTTTCCTTGCGAATGCAGTTAAACTTTAAGGTGAAGAGTATGAACTAAATTCTCTTATCTTACAAAGACTATGGGCCCACTAACAATCATGGTGCCTCAAGAATATTCGTATTCGTACAAGAAATATTCTCCACAATTCTCTCTAAGTGAGATTAATATAAAATGTCTTCACTAAGCCGAAGTTTAAATTGTCTATACATTCTGCACGTGCATCGTTATTTTTATGTAAGATATGGTTAATGTATAAAATAAACGTGCGGTATCTTAACAAATTTGAATTATTAAGTAAAACGAATTGGTATTAATAAAAATTCTTCATCGAAATTACTAGATATCTATTATTTTAGTATGTCTTTATTTAGTTTTTTAGTCTTGTTCAAAAATGTTTTTGCTAAACTCTGTATTATAGTATAGAAACATTTAGGTGTATCTCGACGTATCGAATTTTCAATTTTATACGCGTTTTTTATTAACATCTTTTCATCTTTGTTTTCTGTACGTAATGCGTTTTTTGTTTGTTTCTTATTTTGTTTGTTTAATTTTGCATATTTATTCAGATTTTGTTTAAAAAATATTTGTCACACAAAGCGTACCATTTCCAGTCAACGAACAAATATGATTTTATGTACGTTTATTTACGCCCAACGAATACATCCCCCATGTTCATTTCAAGATGTCACCGAAAAATAAGTGAACCCAATATATTTTTCGAAAGACCTTTACATTCTCGTAAGCTCCGTTATTTGCACGGAAGCTTTTATTTTTTCTTTCCTGATTGGAGCACTTTTCTGGCTTTTCGCCCAATTACGCTGGCTCCTAGGTGTCGTAGTTTGAGACACGTTAAGGGTCACTAAAAGGTGTCTTCCGGCTGTGAACTTAAGACGACCCGTACGGTACAGTGTTGTCAGGTCTAAGATGAGCTCTCTGACGTGACGCAAGGTGACACGAGAGAATGTGGTGGGAAATCAATTGAGTGCACGTGGTTTAAAGAAACAACACGTTTACTTCATATAGTGTTAGGTACTGACAGTTTATATAAATAGTTTTAAAATGTCATTTCTTTAATCCTCGCCCTAGATATTGGTGCACATAAACACCACTCAACCTGACATCGTTAGAAATGACTTTAAAATTATAATATTTTGTGTAACAAATACAATATAACATTTTTTACACGCACACACATATTGTTTTCTACTAGGAAAACGCTGAAGTCCCCGCCGCGTTGATGGATGAGCTTTTTTGTAAGTTTTTAGTTTGCGTAAGACCACTTTTCCTTTGCAAGTGCTTTGTGAATGCATTGTAGGTGATTGTTGTAAAGTTTTTATTGTTACTTGTTAATTGTTATTATAAACCTAAAAAAACTCATATTAAAACCTTTATTTTACGGATCCTGGCTAACTTTTTCAACTTTTTCTTTCAAAATGTACTACATCACCATAAACTTATGGCGTTTTCCATTGGCCGCACTCAGGTCGCACTAGTGCGCCCTAGTGCGCACTGGATTGCCACTTGTCTTTTCATTTGTTCAGTTTTGTAATGTTATTCAAGTGGAGGTTGACAACAATGACATCTCTGCACTCGCCGAGTGCATGCCAATGGAAAACGCCATTAATGTCCATGTATAATATGAACGTTGTAGCCCCACCCGTTTGGTCAGAATTGGCCCAAATGGCACGAAAATATCGCACAAAAAATCAAAAAACTTATATTAAAAGCTTTATTTCTATAGATTATGGCTAACTTTTTCAACTTTTTCTTTCAAAAGGTACTACATCACCATAACCTTATTGTACATGTATAATATGAACGTTGTAGCCCCTCCCGTTTGGTCAGAATCGGCCCAAATGGCACGAAAATATCGCACAAAAAATCGAAAAAAATCGTAAAAGTACGATATTCATGAGAAATATTTCTTCGATTGTACCCAAAAACGTAGCAAGTCTAAGTTCAGAGATTTCGAAGGTCCTGTCAAATTTTCATCAAGATCGCATATGCCGTTTGCCCGGTAGAGAGCGAACAAACAGACAGAAAAAAAAAAAAAACAAACAAACAAACAAAAAAACACCCGAGCTAAATTTTTTGGGGGGTCGGTGAAATTGAAGTCTTCGCTTCGCTCATCCAATTAATTTAAAAAAATTAAAACATATTAACACGGCCCATACAAAGCAATCATTAGGTCTGTTGGATCTTTGATTGTTTGTAACAAGGCTGTGAGTAAGGTATAAAATCTCCTGTGAAGTTTTCATACAAGGCTCTGAGAAAGGTCTCAAATCTATCTATATTTTCGTGCTATTTGGGCGGATTCTGACCAAACGGGTGGAGCTACAACGTTCATATTTCACATGGACATTAAGGTAAGGGTGATGTATTGACTTTTGAAAGAAAAAGTTGAAAAAATTAGCCAGAATCTATAGAAATAAATGTTTTAATATTTAACACCTCAAAAAACTGAAATTTAAACCTTTATTTCTATAGATTCTGGCTAACTTTTTCAACTTTTTCTTTCAAAAGTCAATACATCACCGTTACCTTAATGTGCATGTGAAATATGAACGTTGTAGCCCCACCCGTTTGGTCAGAATCGGTCCAAATGTCACGAAAATATCGCACTAAAAATCGAAAAAAAAATCGTAAAAGTACGATATTCATGAGAAATATTTCTTCGATTGTACCCAAAAACGTGGCAAGTCTAAGTTTAGAGAAAACGAAGGTCGTGTCAAATTTTCATCAAGATCGCATATGCCGTTTTCCCGGTAGAGAGCGAACAAACAGACGGAAAAAAACAAAACAAAAAACAAAAAAAAAAACACCCAAGCTAAATTTTTTGGGGGGTCGGTGAAATTGAAGTCTTCGCTTCGCTCATCCAAAAAGAAGGTATTGTCAAATTATGTGATACACGTCAATTGAAATTTATTTACAATAATGACTCAAAATATTAAATAATGTAGAATTAATAAGAAATAATGCTGTCATCTGCAAACATTTCAATATTATTATGTTGATACTGTTTCTGATACGCAACGAGAATGTAAATATCTGCACGCGATATGTATTCAAAGTTTCTCATTATTTTAATAAATGGTTTACACATTTTAGAGGTAGAGGCCTACTGCTAGGAAAACGCCAAAGTCGTTGTTTGATAAGTGGGCAAGCCATGTGTTGAGAACCCGGAAACATTTGTATTTTAGTTCATTGATCGTATAAATGATATTGTAATGAGTTTATTTTGTAGAAGGGCGCGTCAACTGTAAGACCATAATGCGCCAATCTAGCCTATAAAAGTCTAAGGAGGAAATAAATATTCTATTAATATAAAATTCTTATTTGATGAATGGTTGCAGAACAGATTCGCATAATATGGAGCTGAGGTGATGTCTTGTATCTTCACAAACTCAATTGTATTATCCACCCATTTTCAACTAACGGCGTGAAATTAGAATCAGATTGTGCCGGGTTTAACCCTAATGTCGGCACCAACTACACTACAGCCGAACTAATTCATGTTTTAATTGACTAGGAAGCTTCGCAAACGCTTTTTCAGGCGCGTTGTTGGATGAGCGTAATTGGTGCATTGAGCTGCCATGTGTTATGTGGATTTTCTGTTGTTCTGTGAAAAAATCATTACCCAGTCGAATTTTTTTTTTATTTAATTAAATTAAATACAAAATTATCTTAAATTTTGTAAATTTTAATATATATCGTAATTTAAAAAAAGAAAATGATCGTAAAATTGCAATTTTCATAAAAAATAATTATTCGATTGCGCTCAAATTTAACACAAATATATTAATTCATAAAATTAAGGTTCTGTGAAAAAACCATTACAATAGGATAAAGCATGTAGGTGTTATAAGTCAAAGAACGGTTTTAAAAAAGAAAAAACCCGTAAAATTTCGATATCCATGACAAACAATATTTTGATTGCGCTCAAATTTCACAAGAATATCTTAATTCATAAAATTAAGGTTCTGTTAAAAAATCATTAAAATCGAATTTAGCATGTAGGTGTTATAAGTCCAATAATTTTTTTTTAAATAAAAAAAAATCGTAAAATTGCGATTTTCATAAAAAATAATTTTCCGATTGCGCTAAAAAACGTGGCAGTTCTAAGTTCAGCGATTTCGAAGGCCACCAGAAAATTTTATCGCAATCGGAGTATCGGTTTAGCCGGAATCATGCTGACAAACACACAAAAATAGAGAAAAAAGAAAAAGAAAAAGAAAACAGAAAAAAAACATTCCGGATTTTTTTCTCCAGTGTAGTGAAATGGAATCTTCGCTTCGCTCGCTACGCTCATCCACTAACCCTATGGCAGCTTCTCGCTTCAATCATCCCAACTAAAGCATGGCATTCCACAACTTGAGGGTAACTCTTTAACCCACTCTCTTCTAGTCTTACCTTGTTATCGAAGTAAGCATTGCCTCAGCAGCCGCGCCAACTATCACCGCGCGATACACCTGGATACTGCATGTTGCATGTTGCACGAGGAAGTGCTGCTAATGACTCACCTTCACCAGCAAAGTCCCGAGTACTAGGCCTGTGCAGTGGACGTACACAACGCACTGCAGCACACGACGTGCAGCCACTGCAGAATTACCAATGCAACTTGATGATGTTCTAGGGCTGGATCCTGTATGGCACGCGCCAATGTGTTGTTACTTTTCATAGGGAAGACAGAAAAGAGAGAGGAGGACTTGCAACTCAAAAGACAGATTTTTTATTTGTGAGTTGTATTAAAAAAATATACAACATGTTACGAAATGCTTACAATACAATACGAGTACAGATTGCAAGGTTTACTTAATCTCCCAGCGGAATTTTGTGGAACCTTGAGCGTGATTTTTGTTATACCTGCACGCATTAAACCGTATTCACCGCCTGACATTCAAAACATCATTTTTTTATAAAAGTGGTTTGTTCATGGACAAAAGACATTGTCGTTAAATTTTATGTGACATTCTCAGCCTATCAGCCTATTTTCAATATTTTTTTCTTGTAAGATTATATCATAACGGATTTTCCTAAAAATTTTAAATGGTACTGATGTTTTTTAAAAATTTTCAGCGCAATCTGGCTAGTGGTACGGCCGTTCTGGAGCAGCAATCAGACTATACAAAATAGTCGGGTTACTTTTTAATTAAAAAACTTTAATAGCACTCCATAAATCTCACGTCAAGAAACAGATTTAATGTATTTAAACGTTTCATTGGGGACTTTTTTAAACCCGGAATTAAAGTAATTTTGAATCCTCTGAAATGGCAAAAGTAAAAAAATTTGATTAAAAAAAGTTAAAATAACTTTTTATTTCAATTTCAGTGATACATCCCATTTTCTTTCAATTCGCGGACTTGTACCATGGTATCAATCAAGTAGTTTCATTCATTTTTATTATTGCATATTTTTAATCTTACAAAAACGATTTTTTATCAGGAGCGAAACTCTCCTAAGCCTTACTTTATGTCCTTCCCGTTCGCTGTGCAAGTGTCACACATAAAGAGAATATCGAACACGACGCCCGTTTGACGCGTTTTTTTTTCTTTACATTTTGCCCTTCAACAAAGATAATAATATGTAATGTTTTTGGTGACCTTTTTGCGTTCAGGTAAATGCCTGTTTGGTGATTTTTTTTCAATCCGTAACCTCAATCAAGGGGTTTATTGTTGAAGGGATTTTATAGTCTTGAATACTTCCATTTGTAGTTTCGCCCCCTCTATGCTATGGGTACACCCTTAACCGTGCTTGTAATCTTTAAAACATGTGTTCACATATGAGTGTAATGTATCTAACATTTTCTAAACGTTACGTGTGCTGTACCCATATCTCTCGAACAAAAAATACACAATAGCATGGTTTCAATTGGACATGAGCCAAACACATAACTTTAAACAATAGACTCTTGATGAAAGTTTTAAGTCTACGGAACTCATTTAATGAGCAATTTGACTTTATAATATGAGTTTATAATTATGGAAATTTTTACGGTTAAACATCTTCAGAGCATGTCTTACTTGTTTTAATTAAATATTAACTTGACTTTTAAAAAAAAATTCAGAATTGTTAATTAGCAAGACTTATTATAACCACAGTAGGGGGAATGTTTTTACTAGCTTTAGCCTGTCTCAAGGTACGCGCTTCAAGTTTCACGAGCTAGCATTTAAATTAAAAACATGAAAAATATATGACAGCGATGTTCACATAAAGAAGCTAAAGGAAGAAATGAAGATATAGAACGTCATAAAATATTCATTAGGAAAGAAAAAATAAACTTTTATTTGCACTGAAATACACCCATAGGAAAAGATGTTTGCAAATCTTTAAAAGCTTCTTTGAAAAAGAACCCATAAAATACGCAATGCGCAAGTCTGATTAGTTTCCAATATAAAGAAGGGGTAGTTAGTATTTTCCGACTGTGTTAGACTCTGATTTGGAAGGTCCCGGGCTCAAATCCCGTCGAGACCGGCAGGGCTGACTGAAATTTTTCCCGATGTTTTCCTCGGTCGTAAATGCGAATGTAAAGGGGGTTAAGTTCTTTTAAACATCCCTTCTAAAATTAGTTCAATTCCCAGAATCACGGGTGTAACCATAAAGGTCAGCGTGTCATCCAAAAAACAGGGTGAGATAAATTCTAAAGAGAGGCACGCTTCAATTTTTTTTTTAAAGACACTTTTTTAGAAAGGTAAATGTTATTTAAAAAATTTAAATTTTACTTCTCTTAGGTTAGAAAATAAGTTTTATTATCATGCAATATTCGAAAGTTTCACCTTTTTCGACAGGCTGACATTATTCACAAAAATACAAAAATCTGACAAAAAACAACAATCACAGCTATGTGGATGAAAAATATTTAAAGAATTGCACGTAACTTGTTTTTTGTAAGTTTTTAAACGAGGTTAAAAAAAAAACATTTAAAAGCGATATATCCCTAGATAATAACAAATGTACTTCAAAGTCACAAAAGTCATGTTGTCACGTATTTAAATTACTTACAAAATCAACGTTTCTTTTTTGCAATTCTTTGATATTTTTCATCCACATATTATCATGGAGCTATAATAATACTGTGCACATATGCTGTAGTTGTTGGTTGTGTCAGATGTTTGTATTTTTGGAAAAAAGTAGCCTGTCGAAGAAAAGTGAAACTTTTTGTAATATTGCTGCATAATAAAACTTATTTTCCCACCTAAGAACAGTGTAAAGTCCAATTATTTTTTTAAATAACGCTTAATTTTGTCTGGTTGAAATTCACATGAAATTTGAGAAAGCATGCAAGTCGATAAAAAGCACTCGCTGAGCACATGCAATGAGCAATAAACTGCGATACTAAAATGTAATGTCTGTTATGTTTATATGCCCTCTAAACATCAATATTTGACTAGCCAGAGAGGGTGTCTGTCGTTGGATTCTATTGACTTATGTTTAGATACTTTATCCTGTGTTGATATTTATAACTTATATTTATACAAATACTTGGCTTATCTTCGCTATCGCCAAGATTCAAATACACACATTTTAGACGCAGCAATTAATTCTTTTGTAGTAAAAATTTCTAAAGGAAGTTTGCTCCAGAATGTATTGTGTGGTCTAATACAAAAAAAAATCTTTTAAAAGAAATATTAAAAATTTAAACGCCGATTCGAATTTAGTTTTCTTCGGTCTTTACCAACGAGGTATAATAAAATAGAGGTTTGTTAGTCTTTACTATGAGTAATATGGATTATGTCCTACTACGAAACAGCCATTGGAATTCCCTTGACAACTATCCTAACACTCTTTACCGTATAGTTAGTCACATGAGGGTCCTCTAGGCCTATGGGTAAAGCTGATCTATTATCTTCACCCGGGGCATCCCTACGAAGAAAATGACTTGGGAAGAAAGTACGAAACATTATCACTCCTACCTGTTGCTTTAAGTTATGGGACAGAAATGACACTTGTTTGTGTTAAACAGGTCTGCGGGGCGCCTCTTTTTTTTAAAAAAAATGTGCATTTCTTTATAATGAAGCTACTTTGATTTTATTCAACTCATTTCCCATACAACGTTAACTTTACTAACATTGCTTTATTTTGACCAATCAAATCGATCACTTACAAATTACTGTTTATGCTTTTATAGTTTTTCTTAATTGTCTACTTTAAAGAAATAGATTTTGATCTTGCTCAAGTTTTCATAAAAACTATATTGAATATTCCTTCGTTACAGAGTCAAATATAGTTTTGGGGTGACGATTCGCATGTCGTATCATACATACTACGGCAAAGTCTCGATAAGAATCCGAATAGTTCCCCAAAACATGATGTGTCAAGCTAGATAGATACATTATAAAATCACCGGAGAGGGGAAAGTAGGGAAGAGAAGCCTCGAGCATAAACAGCTCCCCTTCAGTTCACGTATGGTCGCGGAGATTGTCGAGTTCACCAGCTCAAAACTTCCACAGGAATTGTAGTTACCTGTAAAACTTAAAGGTTGCCCGGATTGCACGTT
>JAMZAV010009495.1:0-44693 GCA_024449915.1 Sweltsa coloradensis | reverse complement strand
CCCAAATTTGGACCAAAGAGTCGATTTGTAAGCCAATAGCGCATTATCGCGGCATTGTATGCTGGGAATCGTCTTGCTCCTACAAAAAACCTAAATAGTGAACTTGTTTTATTACATTGAAAACCTCTGGACCGAAGGCTGTGTTTTCTTCAATGAAAAGTAAAAAAATGGTAAAGTTTGAAGTTTAAATTGACGGGTGCTTGCAACACACTACCCAGAATTCCTTGTGGAGTTCTGGCATGTGCAAACACTTTTAGACCAGTCGAGAAATCCAAATTTATGCTCAGAAATCAATGTTAGCGGCAAAATGTGAGACATTTGGGTCCCCGGGCTGATTTATAGGTAAAAAACCCCCAATAAATCCGAATTTGCCCGGAAACCACCTCGGATTTTGGCCCGTTTGCCCAGAATCCAAGATGGCGTCCAAAAAAGGTGTAAATCCGGAAAAACCCCATTAAAGTACTATTTTGTTCATTAAAACACGTCAGTGGGGTTCATTTTACGGTTTAAGGGGTCGGGGGAGAACAATTGAAAGTGTTGCGAAAAAGCCCCAGAAAATGGAAGTACCTTTTTCAAAATGGCGGCCACTTTGATGGAGAAAAACTGGGTCTTTTTTCCCCTTTGAGTAAATACCATTTTATACGTGTGAGACTTGTGGTACCGGGCTGTTTTAGGGGTAATAAACCCGGCTGAATCTTAATCTCCCCGGTACCACCTCAGATTTTGACTCATTTGCCCGGAATTCAAGATGGCGCCCCAACATGGTTTGAAAAGTGCAGGAAAAGTCCTATAATTTTGGGAAATCACTTAAGGAGGGTTCATTTGAAGGTTTTCGGGGTCAAGGAGAACGTGGAATGTGTTGCGAAAAGCAAAAAAACCGGAAGTACCATTTTAAAAAGGGCGGCCACGTTCATGTGGATAAAACGGGATTTCTGTTTTACGGGATAAAATAAAATTTTATGTGGAGACATTTGGTACCGCATAATTTGTAAGTAGCAAACTATGTAATCTGAATTTGCCCGGTACCATCTTGGATTTTGACCCTTTTTTCCCGGATTTCATGATGACGTGCAACAAGTTGTTAAAAAGGGATACACCTATTAGTGTTGGATGAACACCTTATAAGGGTCATTAAAGGGTTTTCCGGGTCAAGAAGAGCGATGGAACGTGTTGGGGTTTAACGCCCAAAAAACGGAAGTACCTTTTAAAAAAGGCACTTTGATATGGCGAAAAGTGTTTTTTTTTTGCCCCTTCGGGTAAATACTATTTTATACGGTGAGACAATTGTGGTACCGGGCTGAATTATGGGTAATAAGCCTCGCTGGTGGTGGTACTGGCAATTAAAGATTCAGCGGGGCTTGGGTACCCACAATTCACCGGGTACCACAATGTCTCACACGTATAAACGATATTTACCCGAAGGGGGCAAAAAAAAAAACCCACTTTTCGCCATATCAAAGGGGCCCGCCATTTTGAAAAAGGTACTTCCGTTTCTTGGGCGTTACCGCAACACGTTCCATCGTTCTTTTTGACTCGGAAAACTCTTTAATGAACCCTTATAAGGTGTTCACCCAACCTAATAGGACTTTCAATAGGTGTATCCCTTTTTAAAAAACTTGTTGCACGTCATCATGAAACCCGGGAAAATGGGGTCAAAATCCAAGATGGTACCGGGCAAATTCAGATTCGACATAGTTGCTACTTACAAATTATGCCGGTACCCAAATGTCTCCCACATAAAATGGTATTTTAATCCCGTAAACAGAAAATCCCGTTTTATCCACATGAACGTGGCCGCCATTTTGAAAATGGTATTCGGGTTCTTTTGCGTTTTCGCAACACATTCCATCGTTGTCCTGACCCCAAAAAACCTTTAAAATGAACCCTCCTTAAGTGTTTACCCAAAATTAATAGGACTTTTTCTGCGCTTTTAAACACCATGTTGGACGCCATCTTGAATTCCGGCAAAGAGTCAAAATCTGGGGTTTGGTACCGGGCAGATAAAGATTCGCGGGGTTTATTACCCATAATACAGCCCGGTACCACAATGTCTCACACGTATAACATGGTTATTTACTCAAAGGGAGAAAAAAGACCCATTTTTTCTCCATCAAAGTGGCCGCCATTTTGAAAATGGTACTTCCGTTTCTGGGGTTTTTCGCACACTTTAAATCGTTCTCCGCGACCCCTCAAACCGTAAAATTGAACCCCACTGACGTGTTCATTGAACAAAAATAGTACTTTTAATGGTTTATCCGGGATTTTACACCTGTTGGACGCCATCTTGGTTTCTGGGCAAACGGGCCAAAATCCGAGGGGGTACCGGGCAAATTCGGATTTTTTGGGGGGTTTTTTTACCTATAAATCAGCCCGGTACCCAAATGTCTCACTTTTTGCCGCTAGTATTAAAAATCTTCAATTTTTTTACCAGTCTACTTCACGAAATCGTCTATTGGGTAGCTGGGGCCTAGGACGTGAAATAGGCTAGGCCTAGACCTACTTAACTTCTAAGCTATGAATCTTGGGCCGTCAAATTCCAACTCGCAACCTTCTCGTGGTTTGGCTCGTGATACGGGGAGATTTTCTCCCTGAAATTAATGGCGAGCTCTGGGTCGTCGTCGGGAACGTTCCCCTTCCCTCTGACTACCTCCCCGACGGCGACGACAATGACAACACGGACGAATGATGACAAAAGACGGAGACGACCACGACTTTGGGGAAACCCCCTGCCTTCCCATATGCTTGTGGGCTGGTTCTGACCAGCACAGGCCTGTTCACCCCTTGTCCCCCCCGCGTCAATTTTTACGTCCCTCTCTTCGTCTCGATTAGCCAAGTTGCATAAATATGAGACGTAAGCAAAATACAATCAGCAAGCCTTTTTTAATTCAAGAATCGTCGGAGAACTTTCCCCTTTCCCCTTTGATACCACCCCGACGGGCGACGAAATGACAACACGGACAGATGATAACACAGACGGAGACGACCACGACGTGAAGGAACCCCTGCCCTCTCCATACGGTTTGTGGCTGGTTCGACCACACAGGCCTGTCCCCCCCTTTGTCCCCCCGCATCACCCTTAATGTCCCTCTTTTCGTCTCGATTAGCCAAGTTGCTTTAAATATGAGAGGGCCCCTTTGAATACCTCTCCGACGGCGACGGCAATGACAACACGGACGGACAATGACCAGCGGGTTCATCAAATTCTAACTCGCAACCTTCTCGTTGGTTTGGCCCGTGATAAGGGGAGTTTTTCTCCCTGAAACTAATAACGAGCTCTGGGTCATCGTAGGGGACTTTCCCCTTCCCTTTGACTACCTCCCTGATGGCGACGACAATGACAACACGGACGGATGATGTCACAGACGGAGACGACCACAACGTAGGGGAACCCCTGCCCTCCCAAAAGGCTTGTGGCTGGTTCTGACCAGCACAGGCCTGTCCACCCCTTGTCCCCCCGCGTTAACCCTAACGTCCCTCCCTTCGTCTCGATTAGCCAAGTTGCATAAATATGAGACGTTAAGCAATATCCAATAAAAAGTAGAGGATGACGTTTGCAGTCAGCAACTGGCACTCGAGGCACAACCTTGAGAGTTCCGTCTATGTGGATTCCTGGCTGTACTCGGTCTGGTTGGCAAACACCACTGTCTGGATGTCACCTCCTCCTTGGAGAATTGTCCTGGCAAAGGGCTCTTGTACCTCCCCACGGATCATCCCAAACCGAGGCGTCCAATCGTCAATTTAGAATAATTGTTTCCAAATTCGCCACTGCAGTTGGAATTGGTGGCGCCCTTATTTCGAAATTGGTAGAGCTTTGAGGTTTGGAGGATAGGCTCACTAAGCTAGCGTCCCTCTGGATATAAACTCTTCCTTGTTTTATATTATCATTTAGATTGGTGAAATTATAAAAAAACGTTACAAAACTGAACAATTTTTTAAAAATACACATTAGTGAGATACAGATGTCTAAAAATTAGTGAAATATGTTTAAACAAGTGCAAAAAATTTGAACACGAATAATTTTTTAAAGTGTGCTGAATCCAAAAATTGATTTGAGCTATTTTTGTTAGTTTTTTCTTAATAGAGTCAAGCAAGGTATGAAACCCTTTGACAAAACTTTCAGTCAGGACTCACGATTGCCTGTGAAACCGCGGACTTCTAGAAGCTGGTTGTGACAATGTGTAGACAGGAGCGTCGCTAGAGTTAGGACATTTGGGAGAGAGCCTATCCAGCAGTGGCAAATCAAACAATTCGGAACTAAAGGGAGGGGGGCTTAGTGCCAGTGGCGTATCCAGGAATTCATAAGGGGGGGTTCTATTAATTGATCAAATTCCAACTCGAAACCTTCTCGTGGTTAGAACACTTCAAAGGGGTGCGGACAGGACATGTCTTTTGCGAATATATGGTTCACTGGTTAGGTCCTTAATGGACTATGCCTGTTGGGTCTACTCGTCGGCCCGTGATTCCATCTTGAAACTTCTCGATACTGTCCACCACAGTGGTTTTCCGGCTGGCGCTGGGTGCATTTCGGACGAGCCCCGTCCTCAGCCTGTGCTGAGCAGGGAAAGACCTCCCCCGCAGAAAGACGGAACTACTTGTTGGGCAGATACGTATTGAAGATCCGGGCAATGCGTAACCACCCATCTCATGACGCTCTATTTGATGAGAGATTTGTCCGTCACTCGATACCAAACCTTTGGCGACCCTTCCTGTCGGATTACGTTGCAGACATCTTTTTAGAATTTTTTAAATTTTGATGTACCCAAACTAATTGAGTTTCGTTTTGAGCCGAAACCCTCATTTGGGGACTTCCGAACCTGAAATTTGTTTCGACCCTTTTCCGATATTATAAGTCCACAACATCATGTAATTTCAAAAATAGTTTTCAAGCTATTTGTCACGAATACCATACCTTAAAAATTCATTTTCACTGGGTGGATCTAAAAACCCGGCTCGAAGGTTGGTGCGCTTACTATTGTGGCGAAAGTGGTGTTGGTTTCAGAAATTTATGACATGTGTTCTGTTTTTAACTGCCAATGTATGCCATACGAGAAGCTTCGAGATATATTATGAAACAAAGATGTGGAAGCTTCATGGTATGTTCAGATAGTTTTAAGTGCACTTCAGGCACTCCGCCCTCATTTTTCTCTACTCACCATTTAGTAATTAAAATCATTCTTCATGGAGAAACTTCATGCGAGAGGCTACAAAATCATGTTCTGCTGGGTCCCTGGTCATGTAGGTATCTCTGGCAACGAGGAGGCTTTACTTGGCAGCCAAGGTTGCAACGCAAAAGCTTCAACTGATTTTGACCTCGTACTGTTTTTGATGTCCACAGTGGGTTCAAGAACCATATGTTGGAACTAGGTCAGGATTGTTGGAATGCTTTGCAGAATAATAAACTGCGCCGTGTGTGCCCTGTCTTTCTCTGAAAGTACGACCCCCTTCTTCCATACTTTCTCGTCGTGAGGAGGTTGTATTGGCGCGAGTACGAATAGGGCACACCCACCTCTCACCCATGCCTATCTTTTTACCAGAGATAAGATTCCTCCGATTTGCGACACGTGTGATGTGTTGCTATCCGTTCATCATTTGTTGACTGACTGCTCTAAGTATTATGGTTTGAAGAACTTTTGTCTTATGAAAACAGTGAAAAACTTATCAGATTTCTAAACCTTAGTAATCTGATCGACAAACTATGACAGTTCATATAAAAATAAAAAAAATCGGTGAAGCATGTTAACTTGCTACTCATTGTGACGACGTTGGCAACGGTTTCCTGAAAATGACTATGATTATGATTTGGTAATTTGACATTTTCTCATATGACAACTTTAGCATGTATACCTTGTCCCGATTTGGCTGTCTACATATGTATCGACCTTGTCAATTTTCGTTATGACAATGATCTGAAAAGCACATTTAACCTTATTAACCGTATTTTACATTCATACTTAGTTGACTAAATATCTTGGAGGCGCGAATAAACTTTGCCCTTGAAGCGCCCTTAAACTACTAATACTAATACGACGTGGGCGAACCCATGCCCTCCCATATGCTTGTGGTGGTTCTGACCAGTACAGGAAAGTCCACCCCTTGTCCCCCGCGTCATCCCTAACGTCCCTCTCTTGGCTCGATTAGCCAAGTTGCATAAATATGAGAAGTAAAGCATTTCCAATCAATCCATTGATCTCGTGCGGTTACATAACGGCCGACGCGACGAACCCTCGGTGCCCCAGGTTGACCCTGTCGCCAGAGCCCCCCACTTTCCTCGTAGGACTCGGATTGTTTACTTGATCTCGTGCGTTTACATAACGCCTCGTCATCTGACGATGATGACATCACTATAACAGAACTTTGTCGTGAACATTCACACAAGACAAAAGTAAGATGGAGCGTATTTACCCACGTCACGTTCATGTGTCAGGTACACGTGGGCCTTCAAATTCCAACTCGACAACTTCTCGCGGTTTGGCCCGTGAATAGGGGAGTTTCACTCCCTGAAACTAATGGCGAGCTCCTGGTCGTCGTTGACTACCTCCCAGACGGCGACGATAAAGACAACACGGACGGATGATGACACAGACGGAGACGACCACGACGTGGGGGAACCCCTGCCCTCCCCATACGCTTGTGGCTGGTTCTGACCAGCACAGGCCTGTCCACCCCTTGTCCCCCCGCGTCATCCCATACGTCCCTCCCTTCGTCTCGATTAGCCAAGTTGCATAAATATGAGACGTAAAGCAATATCCAATCAATCAGGTACACGACCACGTTGTGCACCGTCCACGTCTTAGTTTCCACAGTTTGTGTTGTAAACTCTGAACTAAACAATATAAGAATCTTTTATGAAGTCATGTCAATATCTCAGAGTGAAGATGGTTGATTGTTGGAGGCTGTGGAAATCTTGCCGACAAAAAAGGGCCAACAAATTCCAACTCGCAACTTTCTCGTGGTTTGGCCCGTGATTAGACAAGTTTTTCTCCCAGAAACAAATGGCAAGCTCCGGGTTGTCGTCGGGGAACTTTTCCCTTCCCTTTGACTTCATCCCCGACGGCAACGACAATGACAACACGGACGGATGATGACACAGACGGAGACAACCACGACGTGGGGGAACCCTAACCCTCCCCATACACTTGTGGCTGGTTCTGACCAGCACAGGCCTGTCCACCCCTTGTCCCCCGGTGTCATCCCTAACTTCCCTCCCTTCGTCTTGATTAGCCAAGTTACATAAATATGAGACATTAAGCAATATCCAATCAAACCACAAAAAATAAATTCGAATCAAACTATTAGAATTCGTTTTATAAATAACAATAATATAAGCCCTTTTTTTTAATAAACCACTTGGAAAGGCTAGTCTATAGTTCTCCCTATTTTTGTACACGTTTAGAGTTGCCCGTCTTTGGGCCATCAAATTCCAACTCGCAACCTTCTCGTGGTTTGGCCCGTGATTAGGGGAGTTATTCTCCCTGAAACTAATGGCGAGCTTTGGGACGTAAGGGAATCATCACCATAGTTTATTTTTATTTTTAGTCTTAGAAAACAACATTATCATCAAACACACAAAAAACCTTTTAATTAACTTTAAATATCGCAGGCGGCGAAATATGACCAAAGCGGTTAAAGCGCCCTAGATTCTTACCAGTTGTATGCTGCTTTCGAAGCAAAGCAAGTAGTGTCCCAAAATACATTCTCCTGAGTGAATGGCCTGAGCGTGCCGTACTGATTAACGTATTTTCTGATATATCATCATCTATTAAATAGACTTGCAAAACAGAGAAGACAACAATGTCAATCGTGTATTTTGTACTTTGTTAAATTTGCTTTAATTATATTTCAAATTAATAATTAAAAAATAATTCCAAATGAATCAGTTTAATTGAAAACATTAAAACTAAGTTACGAACTTTTATGTCACTAAGAGCCATCAAATTCCAACTCCCAACCTTCTCGTGGTTTGGCCCGTGATTAGGGGAGTTTTTCTCCCTTAAACTAATAACGAGCTCTGGGTCGTAGTCGGGGAACTTTCCCCTTCCCTTTCACTACCTCCCCGACGGCGACGACAATGACAACACGGACGGATGATGGATATTGGATGACACAGACGGAGACGACTACGACGTGGGGGAACACCTGCCCTCCCCAAATGCTTGGGGCTGGTTCTGAAAAGCACAGGCCTGTCCACCCCTTGTGCCCCCGCGTCACCTCTTACGTCCCTCTCTTATTCGAGTGATCAAATATATAAATAATAAACTTTAAGGTTGTTTTGAAATTTTCTCTAATTCGCAATTATTACAATAAGCCCAATCCGATTAACATTGCGCTAAACAGTTTGTTATATTTGAATAATGTTTGGAATCGATTTGTAACGGTCTGTAGCGTACACGTGCCGACTGCAGAGCTCCAAGGTCAGGTAACAAAGGATCGGCGCGCGCAACGAGTCCCCCCGCCCATGACGCTCTGTCAACAATGCACTCAAGCAGGCAGCAGATGCTGCAGTTAGCCAGTTGTTCTTGTCCGAGGTGGACGTGTTTGGTCGCCGCTCTGCGGTCGGTCCATGTTCAGCCTTCACAGTACTAGGAGTTTGCCTCTTGTCACTGTTGGATGTGTTGTTAAGCAACATTTTTGCTGTTGTTTCCTTGCATTTACTTCAGGAGGTTGTCTGTTCTGTCCAGACAGAATGGTTTTCTTTGTTCTTATTCTCTCTTGCTTGACAGGGAAGAGTTCGTCGTGTTGTGCTCTCGGCCTTCAAATTCCAACTCGACACCTTCTCGCGGTTTGGCCCGTGAATAGGGGAGTTTCACTCCCTGAAACTAATGGCGAGCTCTGGGTCGTCAACGGGGAACCCCTTCCCTTTGACTACCTCCCCGACGGCGACGACAAAGACAACACGGACGGATGATGACACAGACGGAGACGACCACGACGTGGGGGAACCCCTGCCCTCCCCATATGCTTGTGGCTGGTTCTGACCAGCACAGGTCTGTCCACCCCTTGTCCCCCCGCGTCATCCCTTACGTCCCTCCCTTCGTCTCGATTAGCCAAGTTGCATAAATATGAGACGTAAAGCAATATCCAATCCTATCTGGGTCGTCGTCGGGGAACCCCTCGTCTCGATTAGCCAAGTTGCATAAATATGAGACGTAAAGCAATATCCAATCCCTTCCCTTTGACTACCTCCCCGACGGCGACGACAAAGACAACACGGACGGATGATGACACAGACGGAGACGACCACGACGTGGGGAACCCCTGCCCTCCCCATGTGCTTGTGGCTGGTTCTGACCAGCACAGGCCTGTCCACCCCTTGTCCCCCCGCGTCATCCCTTACGTCCCTCCCTTCGTCTCGATTAGCCAAGTTGCATAAATATGAGACGTAAAGCAATATCCAATCAATCTCTGTTACGCCGTGTCAGACTGAGCGTTTGATGTTTGGCAACTGCTTATTGTAATAAATAAGAGTGAGACAAGAGCCTGAACATACGACAGGTGTTTACTTTTTGTTCTATTTGAAGGGTTGTTGCTATTTCCCAAATTTATTTTCTCATATTTGTTGATACGAATGGGAGTGCTTGGTTTAAACGTTATTTGTATTATCTTGAGTCTTCCGTGGCTGGTCGTCGTCGGGGAACTTCCCCACTCCCTTTGACTACCTCCCCGACGGCGACGACAAAGACAACACGGACGGATGATGACACAGACGGAGACGACCACGACGTGGGGGAACGCCTGCCCTCCCTTTATGCTAATGGCTGGTTCTGACCAGCACAGGCCTTTCCACCCCTTGTCCCCCCGCGTCATCCCATACGTCCCTCCCTTCGTCTCGATTAGCCAAGTTGCATAAATATGAGACGGCAAGCAATATCAAAAAAAATAAATGGGTATAGTAGGCACAAACGTGAATACGTACTCCTTGTTACAATTTACAATCTACCATATGGGCTATATAAAGTTTGAAAAAGCTGCGTTCAGACGGTTATGCTTTGTAAGTTGAGCTACCTTGTAAATGGGCCATCAAATTCCAACTCGCAACCTTCTCGTAGTTTGGCCCGTGATAAGGGGAGTTTTTCTCCCTGAAACTAATAGCGAGCTCTGGATCAAATGGGCCTTCAAATTCCAACTCGACACCTTCTCGCGGTTTGGCCCGTGAATAGGGGAGTTTCACTCCCTGAAACTAATGGCGAGCTCTGGGTCGTCGTCGGGGAACCCCGTCCCTTTGACTACCTCCCCGACGGCGACGACAAAGACAACACGGACGGATGATGACACAGACGGAGACGACCACGACGTGGGGGAACCCCTGCCCTCCCCATATGCTTGTGGCTGGTTCTGACCAGCACAGGCCTGTCCACCCCTTGTCCCCCCGCGTCATCCCTTTACGTCCCTCCCTTCGTCTCGATTAGCCAAGTTGCATAAATATGAGACGTTAAACAATATCCAATCAATCAATCGTGCTGTGTGGGGTGGGTGTCGATGGGGGGTTGGGTGGTTTTGGATGGTCTGTTGGCTAGTGGTAGGGTGGATATGGGTAGGGTGATTGGTGGCAGGGTAGTTGATGCGTGGGTGTCTCAGTCGGGTGGGGTAGTTAGTGGTAGGGTAGCTGATATTTATAAATTAATTGAACTTAACACTGTTCTTAGGTGGGAAAATATGTTTTTAATTATGTTGCAATATAAAGTTGCATAAATATAAAAAGTTAAACAATATCAAATCAATCAATCTGGCCGGCGTCGTGAGAAACTTTCCTATCTTTCCTTTCCTATATTCCTATAACCTATCGAAAGTACATAATAAATTGTCAAATATATTTCAATGTGTGTACGTAGGCATAGAAACATTTTCAATTTTTTTAGACATTCTTTATTTTGCCGTCGGATCAGATTGTGTAACAAACAGTGACTTTTTTTGCTTATATTTCGTTCTAACCTTCAAAATCCAACTCGACACCTTCTCGCGGTTTGGCCCGTGAATAGGGGAGTTTCACTCCCTGAAACTAATGGCGAGCTCTGGGTCGTCGTCGGGGAACCCCTTCCCTTTGACTACCTCCCCGACGGCGACGACAAAGACAACACGGACGGATGATGACTCAGACGGAGACGACTACGACGTGGGGGAACCCCTGCCCTCCCCATAAGCTCGTGGCTGGTTCTGACCAGCACAGGCCTGTCCACCCCTTGTCCCCCCGCGTCATCCCTTACGTCCCTCCCTTCGTCTCGATTAGCCAAGTTGCATAAATATGAGACGTAAAGCAATATCCAATCAATTTATCATCCTTCTTACTAGGTTAGACCTGTTCTACTTGTTTCATATTTACAACACAGGTTATAAGAGTTAAATTAATTTAATTGATGGCGCGTCAATGTGCGCGTGTGGAAAGTTCATAGATTTCCTAGAATCACCTTTTGCCGCCGGAACAGATTGTGACTACATTAGTGATTATTTTATAATTTTTATTGTATTTAATGTTTATTTTGTCATTTGTCTACCTAGATTATTCATTTTACATAGCCACAATTAAATGCAAATAATTTAAACGAAAGGTCATGCTATCAGACGTGATGAGGAATTTCAATCAAATTGGAAAATTCCATAGACCTTGTTCTTTTATTTCAGTTGATGTTTTTTAAACGAGATAAAGTTGTCGTTTTGGCCTAAAATTGGTGCTTTATAACAAACAAATTTGGATTTTCCATACAAATGTATATTATTTGGTAAATTAATTGTTTTTTCTTAATGAGTAATAAGAGGTACACAGTGTAAATGGTTGTTGTACTTTCGAAAAATCGACAACATATTTCGAAATAATGATTAGGTCTAAACTATAATAGAGTTATGCTGGAGAAATTTTGAAAATGAAACATCCTACAAATCTATCAATTTATTTCATATATTTTATTAGACGAGTGAGCGCAGCGAACGTAGTCTACAACGCTACTCGATCGGTCCTTGGTCGTGATTAATTCTGTTAAATGTTAAATTTAATGTTAAATGTTAAATGTCTGTCTGTCTGTCTGTCCCGTCTGTCTGTCCAGGCTCATACGGCCGAACGGCCAAATAGACCGAGCTGAAATTTTAAACGACATCAGTGACCAGGTAACTGAGAACTGCTAACAAAATGAGCACAATCTGTTACGATTTAAAACTGCAAGAAATAAAAAACTGAAAATTCGTTGAAATGTATGGAATTATTTTAACGACAATGGTTTTCATTTTGAAATAATATATTTTGTTTGTTATTTACCTGGCTGTGAAATGCCGTGTCCAAGGTTTAATCGAATGTTGGACGTCAAGGTACCCCCAAATTCCGCTCGTAGATTGAGTAAACCTTGCAATATTTTCACGTATTTCCTACTGGCCATGTTTTCCGTAGTAATTGTCCCCAGATGATGGACTACACTGCGTTATATGCATTTCAAAACATGTTAAATAATTTAAAAAATACAATCCAAAAAATTACAAATCTTTCCCGACCATTAAACCCACGTCTCCCACATTTCGGCTATAAGTGCGCTTAAGCCAACTCGACTAGGGAAACGCCAAAGTCGTTGTTAGACGAGTGAGCGAGTCATGTGTTGAGTACACGGCAACATTTGCATTTAAGTTTGATAATTATATCGGTATAGATAATAGGGTTTTAGTTGAGTTGGTATAAGGGCACGTCAACTGTAAGGTAATAATGCACCACTTTAGTCTATGATAGGCTAGGGAGACATTAGGTAGGTAAATAATAAATTGATAAATGGGCTTAAATGTGTAGGTTCTATTTTAACAACAATGTTTTTTCGGGAAGAATTTTAATTTTTGGAATGTCAAGAGGTGCGCGGCACTGGCCAAGATGCATCGAAACTTGCACGCTCAAGATTACCCAAAACTTCGCACGGAGATTGAGTAAACCTTGCAATCTTAGCTCGTTCTCGTACTGGCTATGTTTCTTATACTATTCTGCAATGTTAAAACACTACAGAAATTATTTATTTATTTGTAATTGAACGAGTGAGCGTAGCGAACGTAGTGATTTCCATTCGACTTAAACGGCCCTAATTGTTTTTCTGCGTGCGTGCGTGTGTGTGTGTGTGTGTGTGTGTGTGTGTGTACGTTGAAAATCAGCCGAATCGCTGAACAGATTGCGCTGAAATTTTAAACAGACATCCGGTACGAGTTTATTGAGAACTGCTAACAAAATCAGCAAGATTCATTGCGATTTAAACCTACAAGAATGATAAACTGAAAAATAGACTTCCAATGTTTAGAAATTATTTTAACGACAATGTTTTAGATTTTGAAAATATATTTTTTGTTTGTTTTTCGCCTGGCCGTGTAATGCCGTGCCCATGCAAGGTCTGTCCGAATGTTGGACGTCAAGGTACCCCCAAATTCCGCTCGTAGATTGAGTAAACCTTGCAATATTTCACGTATTTCGTACTGGCTATGTTTACCATAGTAGGCCCTATTGCCACAGATGATGGACTACACTGCGTTATATGCATTTCAAAACATGTTTAATTATTTTTTTAAATACAATCTAGAAATTACAAAATCTTTCCCGACCGGGGATTGAACCCACGTCTCCCACATTTCGGCTACAAGGGCGCTTTAGCCAACTAGACTAGGTAAACGCCAAAGTCGTAGTTAGACGAGTGAGCGAGTCATGTGGTGGGTACCCGGGAACATTTGCATTTAAGTTTGATAATTATATTCGTATAAATAATAGGGTATTGGTGGAAATCACTGTGCCGGAGGTTGCTGTTGTTGGCAGTCTTCAACTGAATATTCCGTGTGACTGCCGGGTCTTGCTTAATGGTAGATTATTGGTCCGGGAGTTGTGTAAAAGTTTAGGCCATAGTTTAGGCCAAAATGCTCCACTGTAGCCTATGATAGGCTATAGGGAGGCCTCAGGTAAGGGGAAGAAAAGAAATGTTACCGGGTACTCAACACATGGCTCACTCACTCGTCTAACAACGACTTTGGCGTTTCCCTAGTTAATAATATTAACCTAGATGGTTGGCATGCGAAATAAAGTACGATGTACATGAATAATCCCATACAATTTTTATGTATTTTGTAATTTTTTATACTATACAAATTTGCGTTTAGCGACAGAAGATACGATTGGTTTGTGCATGGACTTAAAATAGTTACATCCATGGTTTGTAGAAACTCCATTGAGATTCGTGGATCTTGATCACTGCCTTGGTACAAACAATTAAAGATCAAACAGGAATAATTAAAACATAGTATGGGCCGTGTTTAATTTGTTATTTTTGCAAACAAAAACACATTCTACGCCGCCATTAATTGGCGTGCTTTCTGTTTGTTTATAAAACTAGGGAAACGCCAAACTCGTTGTTAGACGAGTGAGTGAGCCATGTGTTGAGTACCCGGTAACATTCCTTTTCTTCCCCCTACCTTTGGCCTCCCTAGCCTATCATAGGCTACAGTGGAGCATTATGGCCTAAGCTATGACCTAAACTTAAATACCCTATTATTTATACGAATATTATAATCAAACTTAAATGCAAATGTTCCGGCGCACTCAACACATGGCTCACTCACTCGTCTAACAACGACTTTGGCGTTTCCCTAGTTTAATCGATGTCGATAAAACTTTGAAAAAGGAAACCCGTATACGTCCCTCCCTTTGTCTCGATTAGCCAAGTTGCATAAATATGAGACGTAAAGCAATATCCAATCAATCAATCGTAAAATAGTCTTAACAAAAGCCGCGGGTCAACGGCATGTGTGTTCTGAATCTTATACAAATTCGTGTATTAGGGTAAATACATCATTATATTTGTGATAATACTTAAATCCCCTCCACTAACTGCTTCAAACCTCCCCCTTTAATCTATTTCACAACATCATAAAATTACAACATACTCCAGGAAAAATGGACAAATGCTGTCTTATATTCTATTTAATTTTTATATATTTTTTAAGTATTTTAGCCATAGATGTTTTTGGAACTGTCTGTAGCGTACACGTGCCGTCTTTCTATGGCCCAGACAACAAAGGATCGGCGCGCGCACAGTGACGCTAGCCCCTCCCTAGCCCGCGGCAGAAACTGCAGCATCAACCAATCCCGGCCATGCACGCAGACAGCTAGCAGCAGCCGCCTAGGAGGCTATGCTACCTTGCCACGCCTGCGCCTCTCTCGCAGTCAGTCTCTAGTTCTTGTCTGAGGTGGATGTGTTTGTCTCCACTCTTGGGTCTGTTCTCGTTCGGCCATTACATGAAAATGGTTCGCCTTCTGTAACTGGAGGAATGTGTTAAAGAGGAAGCCTTTGCAGTTGTTTCCTTGCATCGTTCTATCAAATGTTTACTAAGGGAGGTCGTCTGTTCTGTCTAGACTAAATGGAATGATTTGCTCTTTATTCTCTCTTGGGTGACAAGTATTAGTTCCTTGTCCTAATATTGTGCTATAGTCTTTGTCGGTGCTGCTGCGAGGTAGATGTTTGGGCCTAAGCAAGTGTTCGGTAGTACTTGAGTTTATCTGTCATTTTGACAAACAAACAGTTATTATTTTCAAGAAAAATTTAATAATACATCTATGTTATTCGCCATTAACACAAGTAATTTTTAAAACAACAATTCAGATGATTCTACAGCTCTTTACAAGTTCACAAAAGTTTGAAATTCATTTTCTGTGGCATTCTCTAGTGTTGTTCAGGATCGGCACCATTTTGATTTTTAATAATTTTCAAATTCCAACTCGACACCTTCTCGCGGTTTGGCCCGTGATTAGGGGAGTTTTAGTCCCTGAAACTAATGGCGAGCTCTAAATCGTAGTCGGGGAACTTTCCCCTTCCCTTTGACTACCTCCCCGACTGCAACGACAATGACAACACAGACGAAGGATGACACAGACGGAGACGACCACGACGTGGGGGAACACCTGCCCTCCCCATACGCTTGTGGCTGGTTCTGACCAGGACAAGCCTGTCCACCCCTTGTCCCCCCGCGTTATCCCTTATGTCCCTCCCTTCGTCTCGATTAGCCTAGTTGCATAAATATGAGACGTTAAGCAATATCCAATCACTCAATCAATAATAATAGGGCTTTCAAATTCCAACTCGACACCTTCTCGCGGTTTGGCCCGTGAATAGGGGAGTTTCACTCCCTGAAACTAATGGCGAGCTCTGGGTCGTCGTCGGGGAACCCCTTCCCTTTGACTACCTCCCCGACGGCGACGACAATGACAACACGGACGGATGATGACACAGACGGAGACGACCACGACGTGGGGGAACACCTGCCCTCCCCATATGCTTGTGGCTTGTTCTGACCAGCACAGGCCTGTCCACCCCTTGTCCCCCCGCGTCATCCCTTACGTCCCTCCCTTCGTCTCGATTAGCCTAGTTGCATAAATATGAGACGTAAAGCAATATCCAACCAATCGACACCTTCTCGCGGTTTCAAATTCCAACTCGACACCTTCTCGCGGTTTGGCCCGTGAATAGGGGAGTTTCACTCCCTGAAACTAATGGCGAGCTCTGGCTCGTCGTCGGGGAACCCCTTCCTTTTTGACTACCTCCCCGACGGCGACGACAAAGACAACACGGACGGATGGTGACACAGACGGAGACGACCACGACGTGGGGGAACCCCTGCCCTCCCCATATGCTTATGGCTGGTTCTGACCAGCACAGGCCTGTCCACCCCTTGTCCCCCCGCGTTATCCCTTACGTCCCTCCCTTCGTCTCGATTAGCCAAGTTGCATAAATATGAGACGTAAAGCAATATCCAATCAATCAAATTTGGTCCGTGAATGGGGGAGTTTCACTCCCTGAAACTATAGACGATGGCGAGCTCTGTGTCGTCGTCGCGGTTTGGCCCGTGAATAGGGGAGTTTCACTCCCTGAAACTAATGGCGAGCTCTGGGTCGTCGTCGGGGAACTCCTTCCCTTTGACTACCTCCCCGACGGCGACGACAAAGACAACACGGACGGATGATGACACAGACGGAGACGACTACGACGTGGGGGAACCCCTGCCCTCCCCATATGCTTGTGGCTGGTTCTGACCAGCACAGGCTTGTCCACCCCTTGTCCTTACGTCCCTCCCTTCGTCTCGATTATCCAAGTTGCATAAATATGAGACGTAAAGCAATATCCAATCAATCAATTTAGCAATAACTCGCCCTAGCTTACACCAGCGCCGATTATTATATTCGTCCATAGTCGTTTTGATTGAAAAACTTACTTGCGACAGCGTATTTAAAAGTTACTCCAGAAAAAAATATGACATGAACATCAATGGGTCACTTTAGTTTTAGACGTTAAGCAATACGTTAAGCAATATCCAATCACTTTGGTTTTAGCAGACGGCTCCAAAACTCAAAACAAGTTTGGAAGTGACGCTGTGGCCATCTGCGCTGACCTACGAGAAATTTACCGTCAGATTCTTGTTATATATTAGCAAGTCATTCAAAGCATTCGGTCTCGAGACTCGTAGATTCCCTTTTAATCATCCTTGGCCGCCACGTTCCCGGCTGTTTGGTCTCTGACAAACTTCAGGAATTCAGTGTTCTGTCCGTCTTCCAGAATCATTGCTTGGGTTTCGCTCGCATCCTTGGTCAACACTCCGTCAGATCTCGCCAGGAAAACATCAACCTCTGCCAAAAAGTTTTGCACCTCGGCACTATTTTTTTTATTTGGATTAAGGACGCGTCAACCGTTACGTCATAATGCACCACTCTAATCTAGGGGGGGGGGGAGAAAGGAACCCATGCTGGTCAGAACCAGCCACGGGTAAGGGGCGGAAGGGGGGTTTCTCACGTCGCGGTCGTCATCGTCTTTGTCATCGTTCGTACTGTCATTGTCATCGTCGCCGGGGAATCGTCAAGGGAATGGGACAAGGTCCCCGACGACGATTGCCAGAGCTCGCCTCTAGTTTCGGGGAGTAAGATACTACGCTCTTTCTAGCTGATGTTTGCGAGGTGGACTTTTTCTCTTGAATCGCCTTTTACGATTAGCAGAGCCATGCTCCGGGCCAATTCTACCCCGGGCCCAGACGGGGGACCTCGGCACTAGGCTTGTTGCCTGCATAATTGTTCAACGTCGACATTCCCCCTTGAGTCACTGCGATGTGGTATGCAATGGTTGAAAAAATCTTTAATTCTGGCCCCGTGAGATCTCTGAGCTCTTTGATCTCGGTTGTCAGTTTGCAGTTAACCGCGTCATCTCCTAAACTACTGAACTTAGTGAGGGCTGTCTGTAGTGCAAAATTATGTTTCGATATTTTATACCATGTAAGCAAATGTGGATTGGATTATCCCTGACGATATGTTTGTTAGTCATTAACAATGTCGTCAATTCTACCTCTCTTAACAATACCATACTAACTTCTATAACATCTTTGAGTGGTGTGTTTTCCAACGTGAGGGAACCCTTGATGTGTTCGAAGATAAGCTTCCGCAAGCACACCCCGCCACCACACACACTCAAAATAACCATGCAAAAGTGATGAGACGGTAATAACGCATGAGCCTCTGCTAGGAGATGCTTGGGTACCCCGGCGGCCGTATTGTAAGATTGTAGCCGCCGGTCCATCCAGGGCCCAAAGTTATCAGATAATAAATGTTTACAAAAGATGAGTGAATATATACCGGTCATGAGATAAATGTCATTCATGTTGAATCCATTCACGGAAGTAGCCAAATATGTGAGCTCCTGTTCATTATCTACTAATCCGGCTGCCACTGCCCAATCTGCCATAGCGACCGGGATAAACCGGAGAACTGACATCTACTTAGCATGCGAGCCGCTAATGGAGCAATGCCTCTTAACAATACATTTAAGAAATTGAAATACAAGGTAGTGACAGTTTGATTTGAGGGATTGCCCTGAAGGTTGGCCGGGTCCAAGAGGACTGCTGCATGAAGAACAAGTTCTTCAGGGTCAGTAGGGATTGCAAAAACTGGGAATGGGATTGTTGGCCCTCTAGGAGGGACAAAGCTTCGACTCACCAAGTCGGGAGCTCTGATGGCACCTCCTGAGTTCTTCTCGCTCCAAGAATGTATCACATTAATAATATCAGCAGCGTTTGCACCTGATATTCTTTTGGGATTCTGGTTTCGCCCAGATCTTGGGATTGTAGCAGTAGGTCCCAACCCGGAGTGAGGAGGAATGTTACAAGAATAAAGTGTGGCTGGTAAAGATCTATTAGGAAAGTGAGACAATTACACGTTAAGAGAAGTGATTTTTGTTGGAATTTAACAATACACAATTATTATTGAATGGTTCTTTAAGTTTTGTAGCTGATACTATGAGAACAATATATCCAAATCATATAACTCAGATATCACAGATCTATCAGAACGGATATATGATCTTATATAGGAACATTATTTCAATTATCTCATTCCAGTACTTCATCCTGAAGATCGAATTCACCCACAGATATTCTGACGGCCATCGCCTGACTCTCCTGTCGTCAAGTACCAGCTCAACACTGTCGCATTGATCTCCCTGTTGATCAGATTGACCAATTCGTATAACTTGTGCATTTCAAAATTGGGGGAGCCAAGTTAATGGACCCATACTTCTCGGCTGCTCTGGTTTTACAATCTTGTCTTCTGACCTCTACTAACTAATCTAATCTTATCTCAATTCGACTTTTCGCCTGGGTCCGAATCAAAGTCTTTTGGATTACGCATGACAAGTTTTATTCTGTTTAAATAACAGAAAATATTAATTTGGCCTTTAAATTCCAACTCGACACCTTCTCGCGGTTTGGCCCGTGAATAGGGGAGTTTAACTCCCTGAAACTAATGGCGAGCTCTGGGTCGTCGTCGGGGAACCCCTTCCCTTTGACTACCTCCCCGACGGCGACGACAAAGACAACACGGACGGATGATGACACAGACAGAGACGACCACGACGTGGGGGAACCCCTGCCCTCCCCATATGCTTGTGGCTGGTTCTGACCAGCACAGGCCTGTCCACCCCTTGTCCCCCCGCGTCATCCCTTACGTCCCTCCCTTCGTCTCGATTAGCCAAGTTGCATTAATATGAGACGTAAAGCAATATCCAATCAAAATTATAATTAATTTTTAGGGTATTATTGCCCTTGAGATGGCCCTAGAAGCGATCTGATGAAAAATTAAGGGGTTATATTGCCCTCAAGATGGTATTAAAAGCGATCTGAGGTATTATTTTCAAAGGAATATGTGTAAATTGACGCATTATTTTTTAACATTACGAGATAAAGTCACTTGATATGTTATGAGATGAGATGGGAATCCAGAGATGGGGATTTAGCCATCCCCGGCAGGGACACCTTTTTGTAAAACAGAGACAGGGATGAAATTACCAGAAGGGGGGGAAATTCCCCCCATCCCCGCCGTCAATTCGCACCCTGAACGTACTTATTATGACCTAGTCCATACAAGAAGGGCAACTTCCTCAGACTAATGTGTGTCTTCATATGTTTGATCAACGACTCGTTCAACAGAAAAGGCTTGTCACAATAATGACATCGATGGATTCTCCACCCCCCGGCCATCAAATTCCAACTAGCAACCTTCTCGTGGTTTGGTCCGTGATAAGGGGATTTTTTCTCCCTGAAAGTAATTGCGAGCTCTGGTTCGTCGTCGGGGAACTTTCCCCGTCCCTTTGACTACCTCTTCGATTTCGACGACAATGACAACACAGACGGAGACGACCACGACGGGGGGGAACCCCTGCCCACCCCATACGCTTGTGGCTGGTTCTGGCCAGCACAGACCTGTCCAGTGTCCACCCCTTGTCCCCCAGTGTCATCCCTTACGTCCCTCCCTTCGTCTCGATTTGCCAAGTTGCATAAATATGAGACGTCCAACAAATTCCATCTTGCAACCTTCTCGTGGTTTGGTCCGTGATTAGGGGAGTTTTTCTCCATGAAACTAACGGTGAGCTCTGGGTCGTCGTCGGGGAACTTTCCCCTTCCCGTCGTCGGGGAACCCCTTCCCTTTGACTACCTCCCCGACGGCGACGACAAAGACAACACGGACAGATGATGACACAGACGGAGACGACCAGGACGTGGGGGAACCCCTGCCCTCCCCATACGCTTGTGGCTGGTTAGAACCAGCACAGACCTGTACACCCCTTGTCCCCCCGCGTCATCCCTTACGTCCATCCCTTCGTCTCGATTAGTCAAGTTGCATAAATATAAGACGTTAAGCAATACTCAATCCAATTTGACTACCTTCCCGACGGCGACGACAATGACAACACGGACAGATGAAGACACAGACGGAGACGACTACGACGTGGGGGAACCCCTGCCCTCCCCATATGCTTGTGGCTGGTTCTGACCAGCAAAGGCCGGTCCACCCCTTGTCCCCCCGCGTCATCCCTTACGTCCCTCCCTTCGTCTCGTTTAGCCAAGTTGCATAAATATGAGACGTTAAGCAATATCCAATCCAATCCGTTTAGTTTAACTAGCTGATGGAAGTCGTGGTGGAACCCACCAAATTAAACCACCATCTTATACTACTATTCACTTTACCGGTCCGTTAACTAACGGGTCTTTGGAGACTTTGGTAAAACCGGGCCTTAAGAGGAATAAACTGCCAAACTGCCACTGGCCAATCTAGGAGGTTTGAAAGAATGATATTAATTAAAAAGTAATATTAATTCTGTAAATTGTCGTTTTAAATGCCATTACTTACCTTGCAGGTGGATGCGACGCTAGGACGCCTGGTACACTTGTCAATATTTTTTGGCTAGATATCTGCTTTTCCAGATTCAAAATAATTTTGCGTTGTATTTTGTTAATCTGTAGAAACCTCGACACCATTGAAGACAGTTGGATAGTTATGTCACTATATTCTATATTTTTGCAAGGTGAGGTGTTGAGCTGAGTCTCCAAGATTGAAGAGTAACTTTCACCTGCGGATCATCTAGGGCCTAGAGCTAGAAATAACGAAATTCTCGATCAACCAGTGAACCTTAAAACACCAAACAGACAATTTTTGTTCAGTTAGCTTAAGGGCCAACGAATTCCAACTTGCAACCTCCTCGTGGTTTGGCCCGTGATGAGGGGATTTTTTCTCCCTGAAACTAACGGCGAGCTCTGGGTCGTCGTCGGGGATTTTTCCCCTTCCCTTTGACAACCTCCCTGACGGCGACGACAATGACAACACGGACGTATGATGACACAGACGGAGACGACCACGTCGTGGGGGAAACCCTGACCTCCCCTTGCGCTTGTGGCTGGTTCTGACCAGCAAAAGCCTGTCTACCCCTTGTCTCCCCGCCTCGACCCTTTCGTCCCTCCCTTCGTCTCGATTAGCCAAGTTGCATAAATATGAGACGTTAAGCAATATCCTACCAATGATAATATAATGATAATATAATGAAAGTATCAGTGCAGGAGTCGGAGCAAGTGATCCGTTTTTCCTACTCTGAATCCTGGTCACTTCAACAACTTTGTGATTGGCGAGGTATTCCTTTATTTCCTGTTCCGAACAATTCAATAAGTCAAAACACGATAC
This sequence comes from Sweltsa coloradensis, assembly GCA_024449915.1. Taxonomy (NCBI): domain Eukaryota; kingdom Metazoa; phylum Arthropoda; class Insecta; order Plecoptera; family Chloroperlidae; genus Sweltsa; species Sweltsa coloradensis. Next base: position 22,213 of record JAMZAV010009495.1, on the reverse strand, counting down.
CACTCCCTTACATACGTTAAGAGAGTGATGTCCATCAACTGAAACCGGCAGAGAGCAGAGTGTTTTCACTTCCAGTAATATTTTCGATTGTTTCTCGGTTGCACAATGGATCAACAAGGTTCCATCACGCAACTTTTTTACAGAGGGCAAAGGCCCCCAACATGTCTTCTAGAGTCTTTTCATAAACAATGGATTCACTTTGGAAAATGTTCTCCCTGATGGTTTGACAACAAGGTACAGGGAGTGGCAAACATACTATGGTTGTCTTCCACCTGCACTTCCTCATCTGATGATGCTTCTTTGCGCTTTTTAGAGTTAATTCCTTTAGATAAATTTTTATTAGCCATAGAATTTAGTTTGCTTCGTCTACTGCGCTCCCCACCCTCCATGGAGCCTCAAATGGGACGTCGAAAACGGCGCCAGGGATACGCAATTGATATAGCAATTAAGCTAACCCAATGTGTGCAACAAATGTCGACACTTGCCGATTGATACAGGTCGGGCTAAACCTGTACCACCCGTCTAGATGAAGCAGGGGCCAAAGCTGCGTGTTGGTCCATACAACCCTCAGGTTGCACTTCTCTCAGCAGCCAGGATCCCCCTTTCCACCGACACGGGTCGCACCGCACGGCAAACACGGCGGAGAGCGTTTGGATCACTAAGGGGGCCAGCACTGATGATAAGAATAAGATGATAAAGATTGAAAGGTTAGAATGGATTTGTGATTAATGAAAGAAGGCGGAAGGGAAATGTGCATGAGAGCCCCCTTAATGGGCACCGGTCACTACGTGGAAGAATTCTCTTCGACCGGAATTTGTCCTAGGTCTGGTATTAAATACAATCCTAGTAGGTAAAATATAATACTTACGTCTACTTTTGGACTGTTTCTTGTAGTCCTTCCATTTGTATTTAATATCGTCCACGGACCTTACTGGCCCCGAACTGACTGCGTTCACACTGTTGGCAACTTCCAGCCACGCGCGCACTTTCTTGTTGTGGGTTACGCCTGTGGTCTTAAATTTTCCAAATAACACTGTCGAGTGTCGTTCTATTGCCCCTACCATAGCCTCTACCTCGTCTTCCGTAAACCTGATTTATATTTCCGTTTGTCCTTCATTTTTAATTACAATAACAATGTGAATCATAGAGAAATATGACAAAGAGTGTATTAAGCCTTCAAAAATAGACTGATTTCGAGAAAGCGCGTGAAATGTTTGAAATTCGAGCGAAATAATTCGACTTTCGATAAAATTGAAGCGAATTAATTCGACTTTCGATAGGAGACTCGACTTTTCGATATAAACTATTCGCGCGCATCAAACGGTGACGTCAGTATAGTGACGTCATCATTTAATGGGGATTTCATTCTCCCCACATTCCCCCTACAATTATCTCCTTTTGTGAATACGGAAAAAGGTGGTTTTGAAAGATGGGGTTTGTCTGGGACTTTGGAGGGAGAATAAAAAGGGGGAATTGAGAAACCACCTAGTTCAGAATCTCCCCTTCTGTGGATCCGGGCCCTGGAGGCAAAGTCTTGAAACCACTCGTTTCGAGTCGTAAAGTGAGTCAAGTCACCTCGTCGAAGTCGCGAGCGACTTGGCAATATCAAATAGGGTAGTCTTGAAACCCACCATGCGTTTGGAAACGACAAGTGAGATGAAAAAGTAAGTAAGTAAGTAAATAAGTAAGTAATTGGATGAGCGTAGCGAGCGTAGCGAGCGAAGCGAAAACTTCAATTTCACTGACCCCCAAAAAATTTAGCTCCAATGTTTTTTTTTTTTTTGGTTTGTTTGTTTGTATTTTTGTCTGTTTGTTAGCAGGATTCCGGGCAAACGGCATAAGCGATCTTGATGAAATTTTGAGGGGACCTTCGTTTTCTCTGAACTTAGAAGTGTATTATTGCTTTTGGGTACAATCGAAGAAATATTTCTCAAGAATATCGTACTTTTACGATTTTTTCGATTTTTAGTGCGATTATTTCGTCACATTTGGGCCAATTCTGACCAAACGGGTGGGGCTACAACGTTCATATTTCACATGGACATTAGGATTATGGTGATGTAGTACCTTTTGAAAGAAAAAATTGAAAAAGTTAACTAGAATCTATAAAAATAATGGTTTTAATATTAGTTTTTCAATTTTTAGTGCGATATTTTCGTCACATTTGGGCCGATTCTGACCAAACGGGTGGGGCTACAATGTTCAGATTTCACATGAACATTAAGGTTATGGTGATGTGGTACCTTTTGAAAGAAAAAGTTGAAAAAGTTAACTAGAATCTATGAAATAATGGTTTTAATATGAGTTTTTCAATTTTGAGTGCGATATTTTTGTCACATTTGGGCCGATTTTGACCAAACGGGTGGGGCTACAACGTTCAGATTTCACATGGACATTAAGGTTATGGTGATGTGGTACCTTTTGAAAGAAAAAGTAGAATGAGTTAGTCAGAATCCACAGAAATAAAGGTTTTTATATGATTTTTTTTTGGTTTATAATACAAATTAACAAGTAACAATAGAAACTTGACAACAATCACCTACAATGCATTCAAAAAGCACTTGCAAAGGAAAAGTGTAAACAAACGCAAGAAACGCAAACAAAAAACTTACAAAAAAACGCTCATCCATCAACGCGGCGGGACTTTAGCGTTTTCCTAGTTTTATTCATTTGACTAATACAGAGTAGAAGTATAACACTTTCATCTATTCTCTAGAGAGAGAGGCTGCCGTTTCTTAGAATCCCACATGCCAATCCCTACTTAATGTAATGAAACCAATTTATCACAAAAATTATATCCTGTTGTCATGTTATTGATGTTATCTTTTCGTCATACAACACCGTGAATGTTTACCGAGTAATACTGTCGAGTTAGTATGATATGTTTTAGTGGCATGTTTCATCAATAGTGATTGATTTGTGCTCAAAAATGATCAACAATAAATGCACATTCTAAGTAAAACAACGGAAATTAAATAACATCTAAATAAAGTCTCTAACTATCTTTAAAATATTTGAGTGTATGTTGTGTACATGGTATTCTATAGAACATACCTTTTCGGACATACGTGAACATGTAGCTCTGGTTGACTTCGATCTCGTCCATGCTCCATTCCGACACTATGTCATCGTTCACGCAGAACCACTTGTTTGTGTTCTCGTCCTTCCGGTAAGTTTTGTAGTGACCGGCGGGACACTGCCGTGGTGACGGACACAGGCCACTAGGTTGTAGACAGGAGAATTTGCACAAACAGCGAACTCGTTTATTGGTATAGTTTGCCAATGTTTACTCGATGCAGCATCCGTTGCCATACCATTGACTGCCGGTAAACAGTGTCACCAACCTGTTCCATGGTGGAACAAAGAATGCGCAGACGCAATAAAAGCCCGAAAAAAAGCTTACAGACAATTCAATACATACCCTACTTTTGAGAACTTGATAGCCTCCAAACGCCTGAAGGCCAAGGCCCGTTTTATCATTAAACAGAGTAAGAAGAATTCATGGAGGGAATACGTCTCCACTATTACCCATAATACAAATTCCAGCACAGTGTGGAAGAAGATTTAGTCTATTTGCGGACGCCCAATGTCTTCTATTCCGGCCATCCTTAACAATGGTGCGCTTGTTACTTCACCGCATGACGAAGTGTCGGTGATTGCCAGTCACTTTGCTTCTAGACCGGAACCCACCATTAGTGAGACCCTCCCCCCCCCTGCGGAGAAATGGAGACCCATATATTATGTTAGGGTGGTTATTTTGGAGTTGAAATCCACTTGTTGGCCAGTTGGCCAGTGGTGGGTGCGGGGTACAGGGGTGCCCAAAGGGTCAATTGTGCTGTTTTTTGTAACTGTTTTTATTTTTTTAGGGCCAAACCGTTGAACGAAATCTATTTTTGACTTTTGATTCGTGTTAGGAATGAAAAATCGAATTTTATACATATTTTTTTTTTTTTCTTGTATGTACCGGAAATAACAATTTTGAGTTTTCCAAAATCAAAGTCAAAATGGCCCCAAATTGCCCGTTTTGGTTAAAAACGATAAATTATGTTAGAGTGAACATTTGTTAGTTAAAATCTACTTGTTGGCCAGTTGGCCAGTGGTGGGTGCGGCGTACAGGGCCGTCCAAAAAGTAAATTTTGGGAATGATTTTCAACTGTTTTTATTTTTTTTATGCCAAATCGTTGGACAAAATCTATTTTGGGCTTTAGATTCGTGTAAGGATTTTAAAATAGAATGTTAAGCATATTTTTATTTTCTCGTATGTCCCGGAAATAGCAATTTTGAGTTTCCAAAATCAAAGTCAAAATAGCCCCAAATTGCCCGTTTTGGTTAAAACTGATAAATTATGTTTGGGTGAATATTTTTTAGTAGAAATCCACTTGTTGGCCAGTTGGCCATTGGTGGATGCGGCGTACAGGGGCGTCCAAAAAGTAAATTTTGGGGATGATTTTTATCTGTTTTAATTTTTTAATGCCAAATCGTTTTACAAAATCTATTTTGAGCTTTAGATTCGTGTAATGATTTTAAAATAGTATGTTAAGCATATTTTTATTTTCTCGTATGTCCCGGAAATAACAATTTTGTGTTTTACAAAATCAAAGTCAAAATGGCCCCAAATTGCCCGTTTGGTTAAAACTGATAAATTATGTTTGGGTGAATATTTTTTAGTAGAAATCCACTTGTTGGCCAGTTGGCCAGTGGTGAATGCGGCGTACAGGGGCGCCCAAAAAGTAAATTTTGGGGATGATTTTTATCTGTTTTTATTTTTTTAATGCCAAATCGTTTTACAAAATCTATTTGAGCTTTAGATTCGTGTGAGGATTTGAAATTAGAATGTTAAGCATATTTATTTCTCGTACGTCCGGAAATAACAATTTGAGTTTTCCAAAATCAAAGTCAAAATGGCCCAAATTGCCCGTTTTGGTTTAAACTGATAAATTGTGTTGGGGTTTTATATTATTAGTAGAAATCCACTTGTTGGCCAGTGGTGGATGCGGCGTACAGGGTTGTCCAAAAAGTGAATTTGAAGGATGATTTTTAAGTTTTTATTTTTATGCGGCCGAATCGTTGAGCGAAATCTATTTTTTACTTTTGATTCGTGTAAAGAATGTTAAATATTATCTTCATTTTTTACTTTCTTGCGTGTCCCGGAAATGAAATGTTTGTCTTTTTCGAAAAAGAAGTCAAAATGATCCTAAGTTGCCCTACTTTAGACAAAAATGTACATATCATGTATAGGAATGTAGATATTATATTGAGTACTATGTGGATGTGTTTGATGATCATGTAATCAGTAGTCTAGTTCATCTTCGTCTTCATCTTCACTCTCAACAACGTCTCTGCCTCTTTCAATCTCGATGTCGTCGGGATCATCTTCCACATCGGATGCATTGTCTTGTGTTTCCAAAATATTAACTTACTCATTTGGGAGCACGTTGCCTTCGGTCCACGCGTAGAGAAGTCCATCCGGGGTTACCGACCAGCCATGACTTGGGGTTCAGGTATGTCGGGCACTGCGTCTGTTGCTTTACGCCATATCATTGCTTGATAATTTTCACGCAGGATATGCAACCGTAAAGATGATACGCATGGTGGTAGTAAGCTGAGATCAGTGCCGCTGTAGTTTGTCAGTGGTTTAAACAGTGATTTTTAAAATCCTTTGCGAAAATGATGTTAGCGAGTTTCATTTACATCAGCAGTACTGGTCTCCCTATACATAAGGCAAACAAATCTTTCTAATTGGTCGCACGTAGTTTCTTCAACAGTAACCGAGGTGCCAAGAGATAAGAGATAGTGTTCACGAATTCGGGGTGTTTCTCTAATAGTTTTAAATGAAAAAAAATTTCCTCTTCTAACAAAAGAACTTGTGGTGTCGCATCAGTTAACGCGTGAAATGGCGTAAGAACTTCACATAATTTTGCCCCTCTCTAAGAAATTACTTTTTTGATGTAAACAAGTCTTCTCTTTTGTCTCCAAAGCCAGTATCTAAAAGTACTTGTTGGTTACTTGCTGCGCGTATTTCAATAAGATGATGAAGACGTCAGTGCCAGGAGAACAAACAATGATGCTAAAACTAGCGTCGTGTCGAGATGCTGCATGACAACAGTGGAGCATCATTCGACTATCGGCCTCTTCTTGTGTAGATTGCAGCTCTTCGATGGTCGATTTAGTCATAGTGTTTGTAAAATAAAATATTTGTAAATAAAAGTATGCATAACATTCTATTTTCAAATCATCACTCGAATCTAAAGCCTAAAATAGATTTTGTACAACGACTTGGCACTAAAAAAATTAAAATGGTTAAAAATCACCTCCAAATTTTACTTTTTGGACGCCCCTGTACGCCGCATCCACTACTGGCCAACTGGCCAACAAGTGGATTTCTACTAAATAATATAAACCCTAACACAATTTATCAGTTTTAACCAAAACGGGCAATTTGGGGCCATTTTGACTTTGATTTTAGAAAATTCAAAATTGTTATTTCCGGGACGTACGAGAAAATAAAAATATGCTTAACATTCTATTTTCAAATCTTTACATGAATCTAAAGCCAAAATAGATTTTGTAAAACGATTTGGCATTAGAAAAATAAAAACATCTCAAAAATTTACTTTTTGGACGCCCCTGTACGCCGCATCCACCACTGGCCAACTGGCCAACAAGTGAATTTCTACTTAATAATAACAACCCTAACATAATTTATCAGTTTTAAGCAAAACGGGAAATTTGGGGCCATTTTGACTTTGATTTTGGAAAACTCAAAATTGTTTATTCCGGGACATACAAGAAAATAAAAATATGCTTAACATTCTATTTTCAAATCCTTACACGAATCTAAAGCCCAAAATAGATTTTGTCCAACGATTTGGCACAAAAAAAATAAAAACAGTTGAAAATCATTCCTAAAATTTACTTTTTGGACGGCCCTGTACGCCGCACCCACCACTGGCCAACTGGCCAACAAAAGGATTTCTACTAACAAATGTTCAAATGTTAGGTATAACCTAACTTGCCCTAGTCAGGTCAATGTGTGTATAGTATCTAGGAGGCATTGGAATCCCCTTCGGGAGACAGCCTAAGCAAGCGGTGGGAAAAACAGAAGAAGGTGTTATTGGATTGTCGAGTGTGGTGATTTTTAGGAATGGTTTCTTTCTGTATTTTCTGAAGATTAATTTAAATAAATACTGAATAGTTATATCAGCATTGATTATTGTTACTTACTACCCCTAGACGTAACAATTGGGGGCTCGTCACTTAATACTTCTTATTTTTACGTGCATGGTTGTGTGTCGATATGGAATCAAACCCTTTCGTGTCGCCGCGGTTTGACGAGGACGCTGTACCTTTGGACCTAATACAAGCCATGGGAAGGTTTCAGGTAAATAATTCTGAGGGATTTGTACGTGCATTGCGAATGGTATGTGAGGCGGAAACTTTCACCAGTGCAGGCTACGATGAGTGAATGCACCACTGTTGGCGCGCCTCCCGTTCCGCCAGGGTCCGCGTTCCACTGTGTCACCAACCCTTTTGCCGTCTGAGGCTGCCGGTGCAGGTCGTCCGTGCGACCCGACTTGCGTCTCCAACGCAGATCAACGCCTATTTGATATCGCAAACCAAAGAGTTTTGCTTCACCGTCCGCCCGTTGGCAGATAGTACAGGGTTGCTCACGCATCCCGTGCTCGGCGACGTCGCCAAGGGTTTGTGTGACATTGTACCTCGAGAACATATAGGGTAACCACGGTTCGTGCTCTCAAAATTGCATACCAAATATTTGAAGGGCGTTTGGATGCAAATTCACCCGCTGAATTTCTTCAGAAACTCTCTCGGTACGCTACTGCCAGTGCATCGCGATCGGCATTGGCTGTTGCAGGAGATTCTTCCTGTAGCGCTAGTGGGTGTTTGCGCAACGCTGGTGGATGTCACGTGGGGGATACACCATTTGGGAGGGTTTTTTCAGCAGGATTTCCTCAGGACCTTTGGAGAACCGGATCGCCTACGACGTCTGCGCATGGAACTGGAAACTCGGACACAGCACCCTGATGAAGACCTTGGCTCCTTTGTGCGGGTCATCAGAGTTTTACGCGAGCGTTTAGGATCCACAGAGTCTGAAGAGGAGCTAGTGAACAGAGTCTTGGGCCCAATTTACTCCATTTACTCGACATGCATTTGCTAGGGAGGAACTTCACATCACTAAGAGACTTAGAGGATGTAGGTCCAGAGATTCAGGATTTGGTTTGGCGTAATTCGTGTTACCGCCCTCCTCCTTTGCCTGATACTTTCCTTGAACGAGACCTTTCGCTTTCTACCCCACCAAGCAAACACTTCAGATGCGTTGTCCAAACGTAAGGCGCTTACACTCCCCTCGAGCTCGGTCAAACGAATCCTGCAACCGGTGGGGAGGTAGAGGACACTGGGCTAAGCAATGCCCCACACCCCGCTCAGATCTAGGCACTATACCTACAACAAACATTCAGGGAAACTACCAGATGTGAGACCTTTACCTGCGAGGTCTTGCATGGAATCAGTAATGCAGGTAAGCCACGTCAAATGTGGAACTCCCATTTTAGATGTAAATATAGGAGATGCTTCTCTCCCCGCACTGATGGACCGGGATCGTGTGTCGTTTATTTAGGGGAGGTGGGTCTACAGGCAGCAGTAGCAGCAGGTGCTAAAGCATGCAATTTTTTCGCGTTCATTGTGTTTTAGCATCAGGGACTGCGCAGTACAGCACAGCTTCGAGTACCATCCGATGGTCCGGAGGTACGCGTCGGCAAAATTCTTATTCTTGCCTGACCTTGCAGCCACCATTATCCTGGGACGAGACTTTCTCCAAGCAACAGGCATTTCACTGCACATAGCGGAAGGAGGCTGGACAGTTGGTAGGTCCATACAGAGGCTGATTCCTTTTTGCAACCAGAGTGTTAATAATAGGGGAGTATCAAGGGATATTGACACTCTCATAGACTCAATTGGATTGCAACAGTTGTTTTCCCTGACAACAGCTGAGGATACAGTTATCCAGACTACTGTATCTCCTGTTCGTTTTTTCTCCTCTTACTTAAAAAAAAACGCGCCATTGCCTGTGGCTTCAGGTCCACGTCGGCAGAAACAGCTTGATGACGTTGTAGCAGCTTGGCGTATAGTAGGCTCCTATGTTACCAGGATTCACTCGTACATCTCTACAGCAAACACCCTGATTTGCAGCAAACTTGTCCACTTAGGCGCAGTTAGTGCTTGCCCCAAATACAAGTTGCTGTTCACCATGATGATACACTGATGATGATAACTGAGGATACAGTTATTCCCGACTACTTGGCTCTCCTGTTTGTTTATCTCCTCTATCTTCCGGGTGCACCTTGCCTGTGGCTTCAGGTCCAGGGGGCAGAAACAGCTTGATGACGTTGTAGCAGCGTTTGCGTATAGTAGCTCCCTATGCTACACAGGATTCACTCGTACATCGCTACAGGAACACCTGAATTGCAGCAAAACTTGTCCACTGAGGCGCAGTTAGTGTTTGCGACAATAGGGGGGTGCTGTTCACATGGCCCCTCCGGAAGTGCAATTTTCCCCTGGCTAAAGTCCTTGCAAGATATGCCCATATCTTCACGGCAGTCCCAGGGTTAACTACAAGAATTGAACATACCAATTGACACAGGTAACAACAGACCATCCAGATGCAAGTTGCGCCCGGCCCAAAAACAGCAAAAGGGTGATTCTCGATGGGCTCGTGGACGACCTGTTGGAGCAGGGTATCATACAATCATCCAGCAGTATTTTTGGACATCTGCTCCAGTTATAGTTCCAAAAAAAATCGGGGAGGCCACAGACTGCTGTGGACTACAGACGGGTCAATAAGCGCACTACTGTGCCACTATATCCTATGCCGAATACAGAATGGGTGTTTGCACAATTGGGACGACAAAGTGGTTTTAAAACCCTAGACTTGTCTCAAGGTTTTCATCAGTATCCGTTTCTCCTGCAGATCGACATAAACGGCTTTCATATGCCATCGTGGAGTCTTCGAATACCTTCGTTTTTCCCGTTTGGCCTCGCCGGGCAGTCCTGCTCGGTTCCAGGAGCTCATGGTAATGTACTACACGACCTCAAGTACAAATGTGTCATGGCTTTTTTTGGATGATTTTGTGGTTTTTTCTGAGACAGCAGAACAGCATGTCCGTTTACGTGGATGCCCGTACTGTCACACATTGAAGCTGCAAATTTAACTATAAACCCACGAAAAGTTCAGCTGTTTCAGCAGCAACTGGGTTTTCTTGGCCACCTTATTCGTCCCGGAGAATGTGCTTTCCTGACCCGGAGAAACTGGCTACATTAAAGAACTACCCATCACCAAAACCCCGGTTAAGGGAGCTGCAGCGTTTCCTTGGTTTTGTTTGGGGAACTAACCGGTTCTTTTCTTCCAAATTTTTCCCAAGTGTCCTTGCCACTCAACACACCTGTTTGCGCAAGAACACGCAATGGCGTTGGGAACAGAGAGAGGCAGCCGCTTTTTTCGGGCTCTCATGGATGGCCTCATTGATGCCACAAACACTAGCACTTCCCGATCTTAACAAACCATTCAGAGTGGAAACCGATGCCAGTGGTTTTTGGGATTGCAGCTGTACTTTTGCAAGAATTCAATAACGTATTCCGCCCCGTAGAATTCATAGCCGGCAGTTAACAAAGCATGAAGAACATTACACTGTGGGAGGAGCTGAATGCCTGGCGGTAGTTTGGGCTGTTGATAAGTTTCGAACCCTATCTGGAGTTTTCCACAACTTTGAACGTCCCTTTTTTGATCATGGGCCCCTATTACGTGGATGTTCAAAAAAGAACTTACTTCTAGGCCGGTGAAACGCTGGGTTTTTACGGTTGCAAGGTTTTTGATTGCACTATACGGTTTCGTAAGGGCCGTGACAACATACCAGCTGATGCACTAAGCAGAGGCTCCTTGTGCTAGTGCAACAGGATCATGTTCCCTCATTGCCTGAAGCACTGTTCCCTATTTCTATGTCTGAACCATCTTCAAAATTGACTTTCGAAGCTGTCCCATGTGCAAAAGGGAGTATTTTCAGTGAATGATCTAGACATAACTGTTCTGAAGGACAACCTATGCTCATTGGGCTTCAGAAAAAGGATGAGGACCTTCGACCTTTAGCACACTTTATGCTCCAGGTGAGTTACCTCAAATGTGCGGCTTGCAAACTTGGGTGCAGACAATGGCTAAAGAAAGTGCATTGGATGAGGAGGGCGTTTTAGTGAGGCGCATTGCTGGACCTCCAGGAAAACCCAAGAGGGAACTTACAGCAAAACCTGGCTTCCTTTAAAGTTCTTCGGTCCTTGGTGTTGTCAGCTGAACCACAAAACCCCCCATTAAGTGGGCATGGCGGGTTTTTTCAAACTTTAAAAAGGGTACTCGCTCTTTTGTTTTGGATGGGGATGCGTCCCGATATTGCTAAATTTTTTCGCTCTTAGCAAATCTTTGCCAAACTTTGAAGCCTATTCGTCAGAAACCAACAGGCAAAATGGACCCGCAGACTTCCTAGTGGCCCCATGGATGAACTCAGCGTTGACCTTGTGGGACCACTTCCGACATCTCCACGCCATTTCAACCACTTATTGGTAATTGTGGACAAATTCCCCCAAGTACTTGGAGGTATTTCCTATTAAAAAAACCCTAATACCTTTATATATTCCGATTTTATGGTGGAAGTTTTTTACAAGGCATGGGTTCCCCAAGAGCATTTCAAGTGACAATGGAAAGCCAATTTGTCAGTGCCTGTGGAAAAAGGGGTACTGTCTCATATGGGAATCATTGAGAGGCACACAGTCCCCTACCGTCCGGCGGGACAAATGGGAGAACGGTACAATGCACTCTCAAGGAAACTCTCAAGGCATACTGTGACACACATCGGGATTGGGACTCTTGTTTGCCCCGAAATACTCTTTTCTTTTTCGTACTTCAGTTTAGGGTCAGTTACTGGGTACTCTCCACTTTTTTAGTCTACGGGAAAAGAACTTCGAGCTCCATGGTTCCCCACAAGATACAGAAGACGGAATATAAGACAATATCAATTTTTCCAGCGGAAACACAACATTTTGCAGCAGACCTGTTAAACCGTCCTGACTGATGCTCGGGATTTTGCAGCTGATAGGTCCCCGGAAAACTGCATGATAGTCAAAAGACAAGATACGACTCCGGACGCAAAGATGTTGAGTTTCGTGTAGGTTTACTTGGTGTGGCGAGACCAACACACTCTCAGTGATGCATGTAAGGGGATTTTGGCAAGCCTTGCTCCAAAACGAGATGGACCATACATGCTTGTGCGCAAGATTGGCAATAACGTGTATGACCTTGTAGACCAGCGAACGGGTAAATCTGCTGGTCATGCAAACATTGACCAACTGCTGCACAATATGGATCCACCTGACTGGGCCCCAATAACTGATTTTCCTCCAGCACCAGTGGTCCGGCTTGCGCCCCCACCCCCTAAAGCTGACCATCCTTACAATCTTCGTCATCGTGTGGTCTGAAGAAAAAGGGGGGGAGAATGTTAGGTATAACCTAACTTGCCCTAGTCAGGTCAATGTGTGTATAGTATCTAGGAGGCATTGGAATCCCCTTCGGGAGACAGCCTAAGCAAGCGGTGGGAAAAACAGAAGAAGGTGTTATTGGATTGTCGAGTGTGGTGATTTTTAGGAATGGTTTCTTTCTGTATTTTCTGAAGATTAATTTAAATAAATACTGAATAGTTATATCAGCATTGATTATTGTTACTTACTACCCCTAGACGTAACACACTCTAACATAATTTATCGTTTTTAACCAAAACGGGCAATTTGGGGCCATTTTGACTTAGATTTTGGAAAACTCAAAATTGTTATTTCCGGGACATACGAGAAAATAAAAATATGCTTAACATTCTATTTTAAAATCCTCACACGAATCTAAAGCTCAAAATAGATTTTGTAAAACGATTTGGCATTAAAAAAATAAAAACATAAAAATCATCCCCAAAATTTACTTTTTGGACGCCCCTGTACGCCGCATCCACCACTGGCCAACTAGCCAACAAGTGGATTTCTACTAAAAAATACTCACCCAAACATAATTTATCAGTTTTAACCAAAACGGGCATTTTGGGGCCATTTTGACTTTGATTTTGGAAAACTCAAAATTGCTATTTCCGGGACATACGAGAAAATAAAAATATGCTTAACATTCTATTTTATAATCCTTACACGAATCTAAAGCCCAAAATAGATTTTGTCCAACGATTTGGCATAAAAAAAATAAAAACAGTTTAAAATCATTCCCAAAATTTACTTTTTGGACGGCCCTGTACGCCGCACCCACCACTGGCCAACTGGCCAACAAGTGGATTTCTACTAACAAATGTTCACTCTAACATAATTTATTCGTTTTAACCAAAACGGGCAATTTGGGGACATTTTGACTTTGATTTTGGAAAACTCAAAATTGTTATTTCCGGTACATACAAGAAAATAAAAATATGTATAAAATTCATTTTTCATTCCTTACACGAATCAAAAGTCAAAAATAGATTTCGTTCAACGGTTTGGCCCTAAAAAATAAAAACAGTTACAAAAAACAGCACAATTGACCCTTTGGGCACCCCTGTACCCCGCACCCACCACTGGCCAACTGGCCAACAAGTGGATTTCTACTCCAAAATAGCCACCCTAACATAATATATGGGTCTCCATTTCTCCGCAGGGGGGGGGAGGGTCTCACTAATGGTGGGTTCTGGTCTATTCGGTAAGCAGCAACGCTCGCTATGATGCAGTCTTTCTTCAACGGAAACGAAGAAGCGAACAACAACGGCTTTCATTTGCTTCCGACAATACTGAAATTTACAATCGGCCTTTTACGTTTTGGGAATTGCGCACTGCCATCAACTCCTTAAGGAAAACTGCCGCGGGCGAAGACAAGCTCCACAATGAAATGTTCATCCACCTGACTGACCAATCTCTTGAGATTATTTTGCTCTTCCTAAATTCGTTATGGTTATCGGACGGATTTTCTGACGTTTGGCGTAGGGCTATTCTTATTCCGCTTTTGAAACCAGGTAAAGACAAAACCTTACCCGGCTCTTATCGACCCATAACTCTAAGTAGTTGGCAGCAACGCAGGCTGCAACGCAAAAAGCATCAACTGATTTTGACCTCGTACCTGTTCCTGATGTCCACAGTGGGTTCAAGAACCATATGTTGAAACTAGGTCAGAATGCCTTCAAATTCCAACTCGACATCTTCTCGCGGTTTGGCCCGTGAATAGGGGAGTTTCACTCCCTGAAACTAATGGCGAGCTCTGGGTCGTCGTCGGGGAACCCCTTCCCTTTGACACCCTCCCCGACGGCGACGACAAAGACTACACGGACGGATGATGACACAGACGGAGACGACCACGACGTGGGGGAACCCCTGCCCTCCCCATATGCTTGTGGCTGGTTCTGACCAGCACAGGCCTGTCCACCACTTATCCCCCCGCGTCATCCCTTACGTCCCTCCCTTCGTCTCGATTAGCCAAGTTGCATAAATATGAGACGTTAAGCAATATCCAATCATAAGCGAACTCTAGGTCGTCGTCGGGGAACTTTCCCCTTCCCTTTGACTACCTCCCCGACGGCGACGACAATGACAACACAAACGGATGATGACACAGACGGAGACGACCACGACGTGGGGTAACCCTTGCCCTCCCCATATGTTTGTGGCTGGTTCTGACCAGCACAGGCCTGTCCACCCCTTGTTCCCCAGCGTCACCCCTTACGTCCCTCCCTTCGTCTCGATTAGTCAAGTTGCATAAATATGAGACGTTAAGCAATATCCAATCAAAATCAATCAGTCAAAGTCCAACTCGCTACCTTCCCGTGGTTTGGCCTGTAAGTAGGGGAGTAGTGTATTCCCCAAAACTAAGGATGAGCTCTGGCCTGTTGGGGTGCGTGTGGCAAAGAGAGCTCTCGCGCAACTTTTTACAACACCTTTCTTTGGGTCGTCGTCGGGGAACCTTTTCCCTTTGACTTCTTCCCCGACGGCGACGACAATGACGTGGGGGACTGCTCTCCCCGTACGCTTGTGGCTGGTTCTGACCAGCACAGGCCTGTCCACCCCTTGTAACCCCGCGTCACCCCTTACGTTCCTCCCCTTGAAAAGAAGAACACATGGTGGTAATCCACAATTATGGAAAAAAGAAAATTTGGAAGATTCCAATACACTTTACATGGGCACTGATAACTCTACTGTTGAGTGACCTAAAACAACACTAACTAACTAACTTACTTATTCACACAGCCTTACTCATATTAATTTTTTTCTTCTTTTACTTTTTTCTTCTCCATACTTGTCGACCCTCTCTGCAACGAGCACTTCTCCGTTCCCACCCAGTTAAACCCATCCTATACAACATCCTCACTCCTTCACATTAACCCCCCGCGTCTTCCCTTACGTTCCTCCCTTTGGAGGGAAGAAAACTTGGTGGTTATCCAAAATTATGGAAAAAGAAAATTTGAAAGATTCAAAAACACTTGAAATGGGCACTGATAACTCTACTGTTGAGTGCCCAAAAACAACATAAACTAACTAACTAGCATTCTTAAAAGACTCGCAATAGCACCCCCAACTCATCTTCAATCATCCCCACACTCATCCCCGGTCTAATATTATTTGTTCCCACCATGACAATTACTGAACTTATTTTTTCAATTACTTTCTTCCGGATAGTAGGAATGATCCCTCTAAATCCCCCTACTTGAATACTCTTCAGTACCTCCACAATCATACCAGCATCTTCCAAAATGTGATTTTTCCATTCATAGCGTTAAGTCACCTTCCACGAGGACCCCGCTCTGTCTCATACCTGATGTTTCATATACTTTACCCTCATCAAGCTGCACAGAATCTTATCAATCAGTTTCCTCGCTACCTCTCATTCAACCTTCCACTCTTCTCGCTCACGCATACCCATCATAATTTGCTGCTACGCCCACAATAGGCCCCAACCAATTACTATCTATTCAGACAATGTAACTAGGCAAGGCCAAGTAATACTTCCTATGTCCTATCTTCGAAAATGAACTGCAATCAAAGTACTAAGCAACTATAGCAAATGTTCACCTCTTTGATTACTGAGCGCAATGCTCGTCCAGGTAGGTTGTTGGGTATATTACCTTCAAGTAGAGATGTGTTATTAACAGAAGAACAAACATCGTTTTCTGTATCACTATCATCATTGTCTCTGAGCCATTCCACAATTTCTAGGGCCTTCAAATTCCAACTCCACACCTTCTCGCGGCTTGGCCCGTGAATAGGGGAGATGTACTCCCTGAAATTAATGGCGAGCTCTGGGTCGTCGTCGGGGAACCTCTTCCCTTTGACTACCTCCCCGACGGTGACGACAAAGACAACACGGACGGATGATGACACAGACGGAGACGACCACGACATGGGGGAACCCCTGCCCTCCCCAAATGCTTGTGGCTGGTTGTGACTAGCACAGGCCTGTCCACTTCTTGTCCCCGGCGTCATCCCTTACGTCCCTCCCTTCGTCTCGATTAGCCAAGTTGCATAAATATGAGACGTTAAGCAATATTCAATCATATCCAATCAATCCACAATTTCTATGCATTCTTCTACGTCATTTGTTGATGGTTCTGATTTTCTTTAAGCTGGCACTAGTATGGTGTGATCATGTCTATGTAATTCTGAGACGAGGTCTTCTAAACAATCCTGGTTTATCGAGCAGTTAGTTAATACTCTTAACTCTTCTGTGAATAATTGTTGACCAAGATTAATACTGCTGGTGGTTGTTGGCCTTATGCCTGTTTGGACTGGCTTCCAGCTTCCTTCACTAAACGTTATAGTTTTAATGAGTTTAATTAAACTATTTAATGTTTCTTATTTTGATTAATAGTTTTTTTTTTATAATTTGGGTTTGTTTTATTCTACTCTTTAACATTGTGAACCATTCATGAACCTAGCTGAGAAACCAGCTAATGTTAGCCTAGTCGAGCGGTAGTTTGGTCCTAGACCTAGACCTAAAAATAATCCCTGTTTAAAGCCAATATCAGCAATTGGCTTTATCACTACAACAACGCCTAGGCATAGGAAAATGATGGCAGGACTAGGGCCTCTGATGGCGATGCCATAGGCGTAGGCTCTAGCCCGAGGAAATGACTAGTCCTAGGCCCCTAGGCTGAACTGATGTTGACACAGACAGAGACGTCCACAACGTGGGGGAACCCTTGCCCTCCCCATACGCTTGTGACTGGTTCTGACCAGCACAGGCCTGTACAACCCTTGTCCCCCCGCGTCATCCCTTACGTCCCTCCCTTCGTCTCGATTTGCCAAGTTGCATAAATATGAGAAGTTAAGCAATAACCAATCAATCAATCAATTCCAACTCGACACCTTCTCGCGGTTTGGCCCGTGAATAGGGGAGTTTTACTCCCTGAAACTAATGGCGAGCTCTGGGTCGTCGTCGGGAAACCCCTTCCCTTTGACTACCTCCCCGACGGCGACGACAAAGACAACGCGGACGGATGATGGCACAGACGGAGACGACCACGACGTGGGGGAACCCCTGCCCTCCCCATACGCTTGTGGCTGGTTCTGACCAGCACAGGCCTGTCCACCCCTTGTCACCCCGCGTCATCCCTTACGTCCCTCCCTTCGTCTCGATTAGCCAAGTTGCATAAATATGAGACGTAAGGCAATATCCAATCAAATTTACCCTTGTGGCTGGTTCTGACCAGCACAGGCCTGTCCACCCCTTGCACCCCTCGTCACCCTTAAAGTCCATCCCTTCGTCTCGATTAGCCAAGTTGCATAAATATGAGACGTTAAGCAATATCCAATCAAATTCATTTCATTCCGCTCGATTTTCGTGCCGCAAATGATTTTTTTATTTGAACAGTGTGTAATTATCTATAACACACCTCACCCAAGCCTATCTTTTTACCAGAGATAAGATTGCAGCCAAGTTGCATAAATATGAGACGTAAAGCAATATCCAATAAAAAATAAAAATCCGACTTGCGACACGTGTGATATGTTGCTATCCGTTCATCGTTTGTTGACTGACTGCTCTAAGTATGATGGTTAGAGACTCCAATTATATTTAAATCTATCATATGAAAAACTTTTGTCTTATGAAAACAGTGAAAATCTAATCACATTTCTTAACCTTATCAATCTGATCGACAAACTATGACAGTTTATAAAAATAAAAAAATCCAAGAAGCATGTTGACTTGCTTTTTATAATGACGGTGTTGCAACGTCTTCCTGATAATGATTATGATTATGATTTGGTAATTTGGCATTTTCTACATATGACAACTTTAGCATGTATACCTTTTCCCGATTTGGCTGTCTACAAATATATCTACCTTGGCAATTCTTTTGATGACAATGATTTGAAAAACACATTTAAGTTTATTGACCGTGTTTAACATCCATATATAGTCAACTCAATATCTTGGGGTTGCGAATAATCTTTGCCGTTGAAGCGCCCTAAAACTACAAATACTACTATATATCAATCATTTGTGTAAATGCCCGGTGCCCAATTTGCCATCAAATTCCAATTCGCAACCTTCTCGTGGTTTGGCCCGTGATTAGGGGAGTTCTTCTCCCTGAAACTATCAAACAACCCCCAAACAATCCCCGACGGCGACGACAATGACAGCACAGACGGATGTTGACACAGACGGAGACGACCACGACGTAGGAGAACCCCTGCCCTCCTCATTCGTTTGTGGCTGGTTCTGACCAGCACAGGCCTTTCCACCCCTTGTCCCCCCGCGTCATCCCTTACGTTCCTCCCCTTGGAAAGAAGTATACATGGTAATAACTCACACTTATAGAAATTGTTTAATCCTGGAGGCGCGAATAATCTTAGTTGTTAAAGCGCCCTAAAACTACTAATACTATAACTTATTGCACTTCGGCTGGTTGTTGCTGCATGTCATCTTGTATGTCGTCAATAAGGGTGTGTACAATGCGTTGAGGCAAGCGGTACAATTTTACAAAATCTTTCGTAATCATGTCGTCGAATGGATCAGTTATCTAATTAATTTTTTTTCTGCCTCATACGGTTCCTTGAGGCCTCTTGATTTGCCCAATCGGCTTTTTGCCATCAAATTCCAACTCACAACCTTCTCGTGGTTTGGCCTGTGATTAGGGGAGTTTTTCTCCCTGAAACTAATGGCGAGCTCTGTGTCGTCGTCTGGTAACTTTCCCCTTCCCTTTGACTACCTCCCCGACGGCGACGACAATGGCAACACGGATGGATAATGACACAGACGGAGACGACTACGACGTGGGGGAACCCCTGCCCTCCCCGTACGCTTGTGGCTGGTTCTGACCAGCACAGGCCTGTCCACCCCTCGTCCCTCCGCGTCATCCCTTACGTCCCTCCCTTCGTTTTGATTAGCCAAGTTGCATAAATATGAGACGTTGTTGTTGCTACTGTTCATTACCGCGCTTTGCTTTCATCATTCAGTATTTGTAACTGAATAGGACACACAGTAAATAAAAGCCAATACGTTGAAGTAAGTACTAGAAATGGTAAGAATCCTACTCACCCCGTCTTAACGAATTGCGTCCACATCTGGCACATTCTTTTGCGAATGCTTGCCTCGCGTGAATTATCTTCGATGACTTCGTTTGCTGTAGGGTCGCTAAACAAATAGCCTATCTCATCCGTGTGGCGTGCTCCTATAAAAAGACGTAACTCGGTTGGTAGATGTTGTAGATATATAGCACAGAAAACACCATTATTATTTATGTGTGTCAGTTTGGAACAGTACTGGCAACGGCATAATAATAACATTCTATGGTTGTTTCGATTTTTGTTTGTTTATTATAATTAAGGACTCGTCAACCATTAGTTCATTCGGAATCAGCCTAGTTGATTCTGGTGCTGACCGCGTTTTTAATCCCGTCCAGCTTGATTGATTGTTGTTTACTACTTAAATACACTGGTCTCTAGTTGGTCACTGTTCACTTGTCGATGGTGTCGGTGTCTACAGGGTTGGCTTGGTCGGCTTTTAATTTAATGTCCCTCCACTGACGATCATTTCTGTGACTAGACTCAAAGTACGAATATATTAATTAATTGGATGAGCGAAGCGAAGACTTCAATTTCACTGACCCCCAAAAAATTTAACTCGGGCGTTTTTTTTCCCCTGTTTGTTCGTTCTCTACCGGGAAAACAGCTTATTCGATCTTGATAAAAATTGAAGGGGTCTTTCGAA
This sequence comes from Sweltsa coloradensis, assembly GCA_024449915.1. Taxonomy (NCBI): domain Eukaryota; kingdom Metazoa; phylum Arthropoda; class Insecta; order Plecoptera; family Chloroperlidae; genus Sweltsa; species Sweltsa coloradensis. Next base: position 1,935 of record JAMZAV010009495.1, on the reverse strand, counting down.
ATCTCTGAACTTAGAAGTGTATCGTTTTTGGGTACTATCGAAGAAATATTTCTCATGAATATCGTACTTTTACCATTTTTTTCGATTTTTGTGTGATATTTTCGTGCCATTTCGGCCAATTCTGACCATACGGGTAGGAATTCAACGTTCATATTATACATGGGCATAAAGGTTATGCTGATGAAGTACCTATTGAAAGAAAAAGTTGAAAAAGTTTGCCAGAATCCATAGAAATAAAGCTTTTAATATAAGTTTTTTATGGTAAATAATAACAATTGACAAGTAACAAAGAAACTTGACAACAATCACCTACAATGCGTACGCATCAAATCAAAGCACTTGCAAAAGTAAAGATATCCCACGCAAACAAAAAACTTAAAAAAAGTTCATCCATTAACGCGATTAAAAAAAGCGTTTGCGAAGCTTCCTAGTGATATGCAAATAAGCTTATCAAAAATATATAATTTTTTGTAAAATTAGGTTTTGTAGCGGCAAGAACAGCCGTTACGTTACAATGCGTTTGTTGAGAGATCGCTGACCAGTTCAAGATGAATGGTCTTTGTTGACATACATACGAACAGTGCCACGTACGCTTTATCACAAATTTAACGAGATCTTCCTCGTAAGTTGTTGAGTTTAATTGTAAATGGACCTCCAAAATCGACTCCATAGTTGAGAAATGGCCTAGTCGGTTGAACTCGGCATGTTGGTGGATCAGCCACTAGTTGTTGCAAGTGAACAGCCCGATGCCTGATACACACAACACACTTTCTAACATGCTGGCGAACTACGTCACGTCCATGACGCCGTTAAAGTCGGTATATCAACTTGAAAAAACTTTTAATATTTTAAAGGTGTTGATGTTTTAGAACGTTGGTTAAAAGGGGAAAAATCCCAAAAAATTCTGCTGCGCTCGGCAGCGATTTTAGTGGTTTTCCGGCCGAACGTGGACTGACGTCATTGTACGCCCGGCTCGCTGGCTGACTTGAGCTTCGTATGCGCGCTCGGTCCCCCGCCCCGCATAAAGAGATAACATTACAGTATATTTTTATCATTCAACAGTAATGTGCATCAGCTGAAGTAATAGTGTAATAATATCGATGCTATATTATAATGGTGTATGTTAGTCTAAATATAAAATGGTAATCAAGTGCATGTGAATATGAATGTAATAATAGAAAATAAATTACACAATCAGCTATCATTTTATCGGTTTCTCAACTGTGATAAGGTACCATAAGCATACCAGCAACTATTGTCATGCATGTCTTTGTTTTTCATAAAAAGTATTTATTTTATATTTTTCCGTGCACATTTTGTCCTAATATTGTGAGCAAATTCATGTTTATGCAATAACCATAATAATATGTAGAATCATTCAACATCAATGATAATAAACAGTCATTCTTTATAGAAGAGCGTTGTGCGCGAGGTTCAACCCAACTTAAGCCCCAAACCATCTAGCAGACAATCACATTAGAAATAGAATCTTCCTAACACGACTGTACAATGTACATGACACAAGCATGCACTCACATTTATCTGAGCGGTCGTAAACACCCAGCGCGCAATCTGTGTTGTATACGTGATAAGTTATGCGATACTTGAGGATACTTCTACGCACTTACCAACGCACTCGTATAATTTTGCAATAATTGTTTCATATTTGGTACCTAGATGATACTGTAATGTGAATTTGACATACAAAATAACATGTTTTACACAGGTGCCCTAGAATCTTACCACAATGAAAGACCTTCCAAAGCGAGTTCACTATCCATACAAAGGAATGGAAGCACGTGGTATACTCGCTATACTTGATCATAAACATAATCATCATAATTGATAATAATTCATACACTAATCATCATTTCATCTAATGGTGCTCTAACAAAGCACAGCTGCGAGTAATCGACTGATTGGGCTTGATACTGT